>CM019159.1:9790145-9806657 GCA_009733165.1 Naja naja
AATGAATGGAATAGAATAGAATAGAATAGAATTAATGGAGTGGAGTAGAGTAGAGTAGAATAGAATGAATGGAATAGAATAGAATAGAATAGAATAGAATAGAATAGAATTAATGGAGTGGAGTAGAGTAGAGTAGAGTAGAATAGAATGAATGGAATAGAGTAGAGTAGAGTAGAGTAGAGTGGAATAGGATCGAATCGAATCGAATCGAATCGAATCGAAATAGAATAGGAGAGAATAGCTTTATCAGTTTGAATGTACACTCTGGCATACATTAAAAATGAAATTTCGTTGCATACAGCTCTTAAAGGCTCACCACCTCCAATTTTTCACTACATAAACGTGACAAGATAAATAAATACATACATACATACATACATACATACATACCCACATATAATATGACACAGAGAAACAACATAGTCTAGTTCAGATGTATGCATGTTTATGGCAAGAAAAACTACAGAATCTGATAGTCCTGCTAGAAACACTTCGAAACCTCCTCCCAGAGGGGAGCTAAAAGGGATCATTATATCTTTAGAGAAAGTAAGGTGGGTTTTGTTTTGTTTTGTTTCAATAGGGAAAAGTTGATGCAGAAGTTTTAAGAGTTGATATGATTTCATATGCTTGCCGCTGCAAATGTCCAACTTTTTAACAGCAACCGTTGGCTACCAATAACAACTATGTTTAATCGTAGCAAGTGATTTTGGATCTGTTGGTCCTGAGCATACAGAGAGGGTTCCAGGGGATTCCAACTTGGTTTCCTGAGAATTGGATCTCTGCCCTTCCTGGTTGGTGAAAGTCTGAGACAGGTGATAGGAGCCTAGATCAAATAGATGGGAAAGGTATTCTTAAAGGGATCAGGTGGTTCTTCTTTTCCTGAAAGAGGTTGAACAGCCTCAACGCCTTTTCTTATGGATGAAGGTAGGCAATGGTGGTATGTTGCTGGTTTGCACTGGTTCTAGCGATCTGGTAGTGCCGGTCAGCAGTTGTCCTCATCCACCCGCCCCCATCCTTTCCTTCCTGTATTTCCTTTGTTTGTAGCTCAGCTGATTCGACACACATCAGCTGTTTTACTCACCAGCGCTGATGGTAAGTTTTCAAGCTTAAAATTGCCCATTTTAGAACTCTTCCCCGTGTGCGCGAAGCACACATTAGGCGTCCACGCACCCGCCCTTAGAACTGGTAGCAAAAAGGCTTGCATCCCACCACTGAAGGTAAGGATAGGTGGTTGCACAGAGATCTCTTTAAAACAGATTGCCCAGACTCTTCCCAATTCAGGCCTGGGTATCAAACCGAGACCAAGCTGATTGCTATTACAGATGACATGAAGTAATCTGATTTCCAGGTCCTTTTCAATCTCTCAGCAGCTTTTTTTTCTTTTTCTTTAAAGATTTTAAAAACAACTTTATTTACAAAAAATTAAAAACATACAGACTTAAGAATGTACAGAAATAATATATAGACAGTGCATTGAGCACTTTTCTTATTTTTTACACTGAATATCAAATTTGATAGAACATAATCAATAATAACTAATAAATGGCGTATACTGGTTAAATTTTTTGGGGGTTTACATCCTGAATAATAAGTAATGCACAATATTCTATTATTATTGTTGGATTGTAACTGTTAATTAATCAATATAATCTTCATATTATTTATATAATAAAAGAAAACGAGACCATTAAGACCATTGTTATAATTATACATTCTATATGTACAGCTGAATATAATACGTTTCTTGGGTTCATTTCTTCTTCGTGGTCTTTTTCTTACATTCTACCCAGTTGTACCATTTATCCCACCCAGTAATAGTCTGAGTCTTTCTTCCCATTTAGTTTAAGGGTGAGCCTCTCTGTTTCAGCACACTCATATGTTTTTTGAATGATAATGTGGAGAGGTGGTCCATCAGGCTTTTTCCAATATTGCGCTAGCGAAATCCACGCCGCTGTTAATAAGTGGATGATCAAATATCTCTCTTTACTCTCAGCAGCTTTTAATAACAGTTTTCTCAATTGCTTTTAGGACCGGGAATGGGGATGCTATTTTGCATTAGTTCTCCTCCTCCTTCTTCTGCAGGAGATTCTGTTTGAACTATTCCAAACCAAAGTATTTTACTTCATGATAAATGATTTGTGATTCATGATAAACAATTAATTACAAAAGAGGGATTTTAATCAACCTCTTCTCAGTGTCTTCATTCTCCCCTACTGTTAAAAAAAATCCATCATGGATTAATGGAGTCTTTCTAAGAGTTGTTGACATCCAAGCTTAAAGGGTTTCAAATATTAGAAGGTCTGTTCACCATCAGCAGTGTTGACAGTATGAGCCCAAACCTTCATAAGGAAGGATTTCAGCCACTTTTCAACAACTATTTGAGCTAAGCTCTTTATCTTCCACATGAAATGAAGAGGTTATCTCATAACATGACAAGTTACTCTTTTATACCAAGCTTATGCAGCCTTGGATTAAAATCACTTTCCATGACAGGGGCGGCCACATAAATTTGATGAATAAATAAAATAAACAATTGGTAATCAGCCAGTAGAGATTCAAGCTCTTTCACTGCAGAAGAAATAACCTTTTATTATTACTGTTGTTCTAAGAATTTAGAACAGCTGGCTTGCTACCAAACTATATTCTTGGATTCTATATTGCTAATCCTATTCCAAACAAAATGTAGCAATGAACACAAGACTTTGCAGAAAATCTAGATCTGATAAAGTGGAATATTTGTAGCTTAGGGTTGAAAAGAGGTCTCCTTGGTGCTCTCTGAGCTTGGTTGTTTTCTTGCAGACATTTCATTACTAAACTAGGTAACATCATCAGTGCTTGTAAGGGAGTAGGGCTTGCTATCAGTTTATAAATAAACCCCACTAGCACTGAAGGTGTTAGCTAGTTTGGGTAATGAAACGTCTGCAAGAAAACAACCAAGCTCAGAGAGCATCAAGAACCTTTCAATCTAGACCAAGGGTCTTCAAACTTGGCAAGCTTTAAGACTTGTGGACTTCAACTCCCAGAATTCCTGAACTAACATGACTGGAGGAGGAATTCTGGGAATTGAGGTCCACAAGTCTTAAAGCTTGTAAAGTTTGAAGATCCCTGTTCTAAATCTTGGTTTATCTTACAGCCTCTCAATACCAAGACATCTATATGTGTGGCAAATATTTCTGGCCACAAGTCTAGCAGAGCCTTAGGATGGATCTAGTCAGGAGTAGCCTACACATTGGTCTGTATGTTCCACAGTCCATATATCACTCCTTCAATCCCCTAAGCCAGGGGTGTCAAACTCAAGGTCTGTGGGCCGGATCTGGCCTGTGGGGTGGTTAGATCTGGCCCGCGAGGCCACCCTGGAAACAGTGAAGGACTGGCCTGCAGTGCCTCTGCCAGCAAAAAGGGGCCCTGTTTTTGGCCACAATGGCCTCCTGCAGCCCTCTGCCAGCAAAATTCAAGGTGCAATTCAAGGTGCTGGTTGTCACCTTTAAAGCCCTTCATGGCTTGGGACCGGGTTATCTGAGGGAACGTCTCTTGCCAGTCACATCTACCCGATCCATCAGAGCGGGGAGGCAGGGAACGCTGCAGGTCCCACACCTGGTGGGACCCAGAAGAAGGGCCTTCTCCATGGTGGCTCCCTCTCTCTAGAACATCATTCCCCTCAGAGATTAGAATGGCCCTTATTCTAACACTCTTCTGGAAGGTCCTGAAGACCTGGTTCTGCCAGCAGGCCTGGGGAATCCAGAGCGGGATGGAGCTCATCAAATGGCTAGTGGGATCTGCTGTTGTCAGGATGGGGGTGGGAGTTGGGGGGGTGAGTTATTATTTTTTTAAATATTTTTTCCAGATTTTGTTCTATTGTTCTTTATTAATTTATTTGATTCTTTCCATTAGTTTTTATTGTTTTTTATTTTTGTTTTTTTGTTTTGTTTTAAATATGGTTTTACATTGTGTAAGTCACTGAGTCAGCCATGGCTGAATAGGCTAAGCATATAATTAAATAAATAAACAAACCCCAAAAAACGGAGCTTGAGAGGACTGCTGTATGCATCCCCGACCCCACGGTCCGTTTTCGCTGGCAGAGGGCAAGCAAAACAAACTAAAAACAAAACAAAAGGAGAAAACAAAACAAAAGGCCACATTTGAGCATGCAAGAAGGGGCAGGGAAGGAGAAAGGAAAAGAGGAAAGACAGAGAAAAAGGAGGGAAGATAGGAAGAGAGCCAGGGAGGAAAAATAAGGAAAAGGGGGAAGGAGGTAGAAAGGAGAATGAAGAGGGAAGGAAGGAAGAGGGAAGGAAGGAAGGAAGAGGGAGGGAGGAGGGAGGAGGAGGAGGGGAGGGAAGGAAGAAGGAAGGAAGGAAGGAAGGAAGGAAGGAAGGAAGGAAGGAAGGAAGGAAGGAAGGAAGGAAGGAGATTATAATGAGAGTGAGTGAGGGCCTGAGGGAAGTCCTGCCTTAGCACTTGACCACCATAAGTGCCCCCAACACAAGTGACGTCAAGGTGGACACGCCCACCATGGCTATGCCTACCCCGGCCTCCCAAGGTCAAATACAACCCTGATGCGGCCCTCAATGAAGAGCCTTGGTAGCTCAGGCTGTTAAATGCCTGCTCTTAAGATCCAGCTGTCTACAATTACTGTAGGCTCGAATCCCACCAGGCTCAAGGTTGACTCAGCCTTCCATCCTCTCGGGGTAGGTAAATTGAGGACCCAAGATTGTTGGGGGCAATTAGCTGACCTTGTAAAAATGCCGCTTAGTAATAAGCAGGCATATACAATGGAAGGAAGGCTATTGCTGAGCACACTGGGTTGTATCCCAAAAATTGTAAGCCGCCCTGAGTCTTCGGAGAAGGGCGGCATATAAATATAATTTAAAAAAAAAAATGAAATCGAGTTCGACACCCCTGCCCTAAACAAACCATAGGAACCAGGGCATTATCTGTCCACCCTGACATGGATCCAGTCCAACAGCCTCCAACACCAGAGAAATGTAGCACACTGCCAAAACCCAGAAGCACTCAAGATATCAATCTTCTCTCTATGTCTTGGCACCACACAGAACCAGCTACAAGGATCGCTCAGGAGCACCGAACAGCTCTGGGGCTTACTTGCCCATCTATGTTCCTCCCTCCCTCTGCACATGAATTTGAACCAACTTGAAACACTACGTACTTCGATATACAGTGAGTGATAACCCAGAACATAAAATTCACTAACTTCTGAGCTCTGCTTCTGCCGTTCCGCTGCTTCTTCTACCGCTACAGCAATCTTCTCGCGATCTTTGTTTCTCTCTGCCTGCCATAATTCTTTTTCTTGGTCATGCAGTTTTTTCATGTTTTCCCTTTCGGCTGTTACTGCTGCTAGGATGGCAGCTTGCAAGTCTTCTTTTTCAACCTGCGCATCCAATAAGAAGAGTCAACGTGAATCTAAAATGCGAGCATTTCAGCAGTTTAGGCCAGTACCCAAAATGTTGCTTATAATCCCTAAAATGTCGAAGGTTGTTTTGGGAAAAGACCCTCAAGTTTATTTAAGCTCATTCGGAAGACTGGGTTAATTTTAGAAACTGAAAATATTGTTCTCAATAACATTGGATTTCCCGTTTCCCTCTGTCTTTAAAACACTTTTTCAGAGGTTCCCTGAACAGAGCCTTTATACTGAACGTTTCTGCTTTAAAAACCAATTGAACAAATTATGAACATCAGCCAAAGATTAGTTCCACGTATTGGGCTACAAAAACTATATTCTCTGTTCGTACAGTATGATAGTCTTTTCTTCCTAGCCACAAAATAACAGGGCAGGGACAGGAAATATTATTTTCAGTACAGCTGCTGGGCATTATGCAGTAAGGCCAAGAGAAGAAGGGGTATGTTTTCTCTCATCTCATGTCTTCACCTACATAAAAGGAGAAAGGATACCAAAGGCAGACAGGAGGCATGCCAGGATCAGGAAGTAAAATTTAACAACAATGGCACAAGATAATAATAAACATAATAAATATATATATAATTATACAATATATTATTATATTAATTATAATAATAATAATTATTTTATTAGACTTGTATGCTGCCCTCTCTCCCTAAGGACTCAGGGCTGCTAACAATATAAAATCCATACAAATTTACAGTAAAAAAGAATTAAACTAATTGCAAGCCTAAACAGTTAAAAGTCAATTAATTAATTAATTAATTAATTACATTTATATGCCGCCCTTCTCCGGAGACTCAGGGCAGCTTACAATTTTTGGGATACAACCCAGTGTGCTCAGCAATAGCCTTCATTCCATTGTATATGCCTGCTTATTACTAAGCGGCATTTTTACAAGGGCAGCTAATTGCCCCCAACAATCTTGGGTCCTCACTTTACCTACCCCGAGGGGATGGAAGGCTGAGTCAACCTTGAGCCTGGTGGGATTCGAGCCTGCAGTAATTGTAGACAGCTGGAACTTAAGTGCAGGCAATTAACAGCCTGAGCCACCAAGGCTCAATTAAAATTGAGCCACCAAGGCTCAATTAAAATTTAAAACCCCCTAAAAAGCAAACCCACCCCCCTTAGTTAGTCCAGACCAGCCTGTTCAAAGAGCCAGGTCTTAAGGTCATGGAAGGAACAGAGATCGGGGGCCAAACAAAGGCCCAAGAGAAGTTGGTTCCAAAGGGTGGGCGCTCCCACAGAGAAGGCCCTACCCCTGGGCACCGCCAACCGACAATGTCTGGTTATATTATTTTATAATATAAAACAATATAAATTATGTGATATGTATTTATGAATAATATATAACAATATAACTATATAACTATATAACTAATACTATATTATCTTCTTCTTGTGCCATATCCGTCACTGGATGTTGGCGATAATGTTGCCAATCCTCTTTTTATCAACAGCCGCACGAGAAAGTGCTGCTGAGTTTTGTCCAAACCAGTCCCTTAGATTTTGAAGCCATGATGTTCTTCTTAGGCCTGGACTTCGTTTGTCTTCAGTCTTTCCTTGGAGGATTAAGTGAAGTAGGGCGTATTTTTCCGGTTAGAACATCATATTCTAACTTTGACTTTTTTATGGTTTTGATGGTTTCCCTTGGCTTTCCCAGGTGGCTTATCACTTCCTCATTTTTGACTTTGTCAATCCTTACGATTTATATTCTGTTTCTTAGTATGATTTGATTGTTTATTGTACCCTATGGCTATTATTAAGTGATGATTCTTGACTCTTGATGAATGTATCTTTTCCTTTATGTACATCAAGAACATTTGCACCAAGACAAATTCCTTGTATGTCCAATCACACTTGGCCAATAAAGAATTCTATTCTATTCTATTCTGTTCTGTTCTATTCTATTCTAGTCTAGTCTAGTCTAGTCTATTCCAGTCTACTCCATTCCATTCCATTCTATGTATATATAATAAATATAGACACAAAGTTTTTCTGTCATGTCATCCCTCTGCTAAATCCCTAATTCCCACAGCACTGTCTTATATTTAAGGATATTTATCCATGTAGTAGGGCTGTATTGCTATTATCCTTTTCATCCTTCCTTCTCATATTGGTATCTTATGATTATATCACTTTGTTGTTTGTATCTTATGATTTATGGTTGTATTTTACTATTTACGACTGATCACTTTGTTGTTTATATGTACACTGAGAGCTTATATGTGTCCAATCACACTTGGCCAATCAAAAATTCTCCTCTCCTCTCCCCTCCCATCTATTCTACTCTAGTCTAAATTCTATATTCTATTCTCAACCTGAATTGGTTGCTCAAAATACCTTCTTCTCAAAATTATCTACCATGTAAAGCTTTTCAGAATAGAACCGCCGCCCCCATCTAAAATCCTCAGGGTTTATTAGAATGAATGAAGGGAAACAGAAGAAGTTTTTGCTTGCTTCTAGCACTTTTAACAGATTAACAGAGTTGGAAGGGACCTTGTAGGTGATCTAGTTCAATCCCCCACCAAGCAGGAAATCCTTCACCATTTTTGACAGAAGGCAGTCCAGTCTCTTCTTGAAAGCTTCTAGGGATGAAGCTCCCACAACTTCCAAAGGCAACTTCTGTTCCATGGGTTAACTGTTCTGTCAGAAAATTTCCTATTTCCAGGTTGAATCTCTCCTTGTTCAGTTTCCATCCATTATTCCTTGTCTGGTCTTCGGATGCTTTGGAAAATAGCTTGACCTCTTCCTCTCTGTGGCAGCCCCTCAAATATTGGAAGCCTACTATCATGTCTCCCTGGTCCTTCTCTTCCCTAGACTAGCCATGCCCAGTTCCTGTAACCGTTCTTCATATGTTTTAGCCTTCAGTCCCCTAATCATCCTGGTTGCTCTTCTCTGCACTCTTTCTAGAGTCTCAACATCTTTTTATAGTGTGGTGATCAAAACTGGATGCAGTACTCTAGGTATGGTCTTACTAAGGCTTTACAGAGTGGTATTAGTACCTCACTTGATCTTGATTGTATCCCTCTGCAACTTAAGATTGAATTGGCTTTTTTGGCTGCTTTTAGTTCTAATATGCTTTGAGAACGGGTATCAAGAAGAACACAAACCCAGGAGAACAATAAATAATTCCCCTCATTAAAAGAACTCCAGATTCCAGGTATTTACTTGGTGCAGTACCATCTCCTCCTCCTTGAAGTCAAAAGCAGCAACATCAAAGGGAGCTTCAAAAGGTTCCCCCAGGGACAATGTTTGCATACTGAGATACCTGTGCAGCTGTAGCCAAAGCCTCCTTATTATGTTCCCTTTCATTCTCCATGCATTTCTCCAACATGTCCTGGAAACAAAACACAGTAGAAAGCATTAGAGCCTATAAAAATACCTTCCAAAGCATGGTGTCCACAGAAGCCAGAGGCTTTGTCAGAAGGATGAAAAGAGCCTTGTAACATCACGTGACGCAACACCACAACCACAAAAGAGGCCGGTGTTGTGACACCCATTTCATCATTCGTTCATCACCTCGTTTCTCTCACAAATATTTCATCTTCCGAAAGAATTTTAGCTCGCTTTTTTCTGTCTAGAACATCTAAGCTTTCTTAAGACGACACTCCAATTCCTTCCAGATTATGCTATCTGGAAAGACCACAGATGGCCAGCCAGCTGCTGGAACAGAATTTGGAGTCAGTATCTAATGATGTTCAAATCTGAAGTCAGATGAAGTGAGAGAGAGCGAGCGAGCGATGGAACTCATTTGTAGTTCAGTGATGAATCAGAGTAAGAAAATGAAGTTTGTTCCTTCCCTTGACAAGCCAGAACTAGAAAACGTCCCCCTAGAAAATATTCTTGATTCCGTTTCAGAATTTTATATGGATGAATAATACACCCAGGTGTCCAGCCACAGAGTATTATTTTCAGGTCTACAAGAAGTGAGGCGAGACCACAATAAATATGTTCGCGGTAACGCTTATTCACTTTTTACCCCAATTCTAGATATGTAAGCAATTCTTAGGAGGCTCTTTGCTCTAAAAGGCAGCCTAAAATAATTAATATCAATTAAAGATGATTTAAGTAAATTATGATTGACAAGGTGAGGTTATCCTGCAGAGATGGATATACAAACTCTGTTCTTAAAAAGAAAACCAAAATGAAGGAAAAAGGGGAATGAAATATAAAGGTGCAAAAACTTCCTAATGGTGGAAATAAATTGCACCATATTAGCTGCTACAACTGCAGGTCTGTTTCTTCTCATAGATCAGGGGTGGGGAACCATGGCCCTTTTGTGGACTTCAACTCCCAGAATTCCTTGCTGGCTCAGGAATTCTGGGAGTTGGAAGTCCACAGGTCATAAAAGGGCCATAGTCCCCCTCCTCTGTCTTAGATAAACCCAATTTAAGGAAATCTACTTTTGTCCTTGAACCCTCCTCACGTCTCAAGACCTTCTGCTTAGATGTTGCACCCTTGTGAAGGAAAATATAGTTTAACCTCTGAAAGATTCTTCCTGGTTCTCAATGACATCTCTTTTTTAAAAAAATAGTGCAAGAGCTGCAGCCCTTAGATATGGACAAGTACCTTGTATTCCTGTGACTGTAGCAACAAGGATTCTTTGGTTTTTTCTTCTAAGATTTTCCGCTCTTTTTCCAACATATCAAGCAGCCCTTGATGCTAAAGGAAAGAAGGCAGGAAGGAAGGGAAGGGGAAAGGAAGGGAAAGGAAGGGAAAGGAAGAGGTGGGAAGGGGAGGGAAAGGAAGAGGTGGGGAGGGGAGAGATGGGAAGGGAAAGGAAGGGAAGGGAAGAGAGATTACATTTATATAAAAGCAGATAACAAGTAAAACCAACTTTTTTGATCTTCAAAGTTTATTCAAAGGTTTTATTCATGGATATCCGCTGGGTTAGTAGTGGGGGAAGTGACAATAACATGTTATGTCATGGTATCATCAGGCTGATGACAACAGGAAGTGCTTCAAGTCACTGTGGCTTGATCTGAGACGTCTTTGTCTATTAGATAGAATATACTTGAAAAGCACTGTTGAGTCCTTGATGTGCACAGTTTCCTCAAGGAATTGTTCCTCAGACTGCCTGCCACCCTCAAGAAGGCCATCATGACTTAGGTAACAGCAGAAGGAAGGAGTTTTGAAATGTACAGACACAGAGATTTTGAAATGTATTTATCATTTATATTTAGAAATCATCCGTCTTCCTCAAAAAGTGAATCTGGATGGTGCATACAAATAGACATAAAAACAAAACAGCTTTATACAAATATAAAAAATAACTAAAAAAACCAGGAATAAAATGATTTAAATTTCCAAAAGGAGGGGAACGGTTTCAGGGTGCTAAACAGCCCCATGGCTACATACTCCTCTGCGGGCCCCAAATGAGTCAGAATAAACCTTAAAACAATATCCAGTGAGAATCCTTTAGAGTAGACCAGAGGTGTCAAACTGGCAGCCCATGGACCGGATGCGTCACACACAGGCCACGCCCACCCCAGCTCCACGAAGGGGAAAAAAACATTGTGAAACATCATGTGACGGCAACGTGACAAGTTTGACACCTGTGCTCTGGACCCACTCAAAATTTTGGTAGCTCTCCTCTGAACCTACTGAAGTTCCCAACCTTCAAAGGTTCATAATTTCATCGATCATAATTTCAAGCTGCAAAAAATGGATTTCTATTACATTATAAATTATTTTGTGGAGGTTCCCCGTTCAGCTTTTTGGGACAGTAGGTACATTCGAAATGTTATGGGCATTTCCCTAAAATAGAATAGCCCAAGTTGATCAGACATCTCCTGCTGTATTTTGGGACATTGAGATGAAGCAGGTAGCAGATGCTTTCTCCTCTAGCTTGTTACTTTCCTTCTTCCCAAGAAACTCACAATTTTTAAAGTAGTTTTGTGCGCCACACCAATATACAAGGTGCCATGTTAGAAATTCAGGCTCTGAATAATCAAGCTATGAATATCAGAGAATGTAGACCAGGACAGGATATGCCAGGTTACATGGATAATTCTATGTTCTGATTGTCAAGGAGCAAGGAAAACTGGGTGAATGGCAAGAAATAAATGTACTGAGCTGGGAACTATAATCACAGCGCTGGAAATTGGCAGCGGAGTTGGAAGGATGCAGTTGAAGGCCAAACAATGATTCTGAGAAGGAATGAATTTGCTCAAGTTCATTAGTAGAGGAGCCAAACAGGACTCTGGAAATAATTTGCTGGAGATATCTGTTCAACTTGTGGGACTTTCTGCTTCTTCACACCTCCATGTTCCTACTCAATGTAGAAAGTGGAGATTAAGAATGTCCACGTAGCTTGCACTTTCTTTTCTTCTTCCTTTCTCCTTCCAACCATCTCATGGTCTCTCATCTCTCAAAAACAAGGAAAACCAACAACGGATGTAGGGGCAACGTGCAAAGATATGGAGGCACCCCAGATCATGGCTAAAATCCTTCTGCTGCAGATGCTGTTACAGAAGGGCTGGGTAGTTGGAAACAGTCATTAGAGTCTTCTTTGGAAGGGTTTATAGCTCCCACTGCCTTAAGAAAGTTCCAAACATTCTCAAAGATCCATCTCATCCTGGGTACCCTTTTTTTTGAACTATTACCATCTGGCAGATGGTACAGAATAATAAAAACAAGGACAAATAGGCTGAAAAACAGTTTCTATCCCAGGGCAGTAGCTCTTTTGAATTCTACTGTATAGTGCCATATTAGTGCAATATCAGGAGTTTTCAATTCAATGTATAGAATGTGAAGGAGGTGTGTTTGAGTTTATTTTCATAGTCATAATGTACACTGAAGATGGTATTTAATTTCATTATACAAGGTGCAATGACAATAAACTAAACTAAACTAGAGAGTTTATCCAATATGATCAGTTTTGAGTGTTTATATACTGCAGGAAGAAAAAAAATCTGAAACTGATTATTTTCAAAGGTATCGAATTATGGACGGATCTATTAGACAATTTCTAGTACAGAGAGATCCTCTGCTTTTTTCCTGAGATATTCAGCCTGCCAGATTCAGGGCAAAGAAATTATCATCAGATAATTAAAGTAATTGCCACCATAAGAAATATTAAAGCTACTAGGTGATACAGTTTTGGGAAACACGTGCAATACAGTTACTATCAAAGAAAGGATAATCATAGTGGATAAAAGACCTCCATAAGGTATTTTTACATCCCCAGTATTTTGCTGATCATCTTGGGAGACATGATGGCTTCTCAAAAGTGCTTTCTCAAGAGGCAACTGGATTTCCTGGGTTTTTTCTTCTTTGACAATGTTTTGCTTCTCATCCAAGCAGCCTTTTTTAGAGCTGAAGAAGCTTCTTGCATGAGAAGCAAAACATCCTGGTTCAAGAAGGAAGAAAATTAAGATGAAACAACTTTTGCTTATGGGAAAGAAAAAAGAAGTTAAAGAGGGAGGAAAAAAAAACCCCACTACAAAAAGAAACCCAAAACAAAAGTTCAGACACAGGTTACTTTTTTCCTGCTAGCTGTTTCAAGCAACTGCTCCAAGATGAAAATGTTTGATGTAGAGTCAAAGATAAATACAGTCCTGTGGTTTTCCTTGATTCTTGTTTTAAAAAGAAAAAAAAAAAAAAAGAAAAGGAAAATTTATTTCCTGGAATGTGAGTCAAAGAAAATAATGTAAATAGATTGAATCATGTTCATAAGCAGGTACATATTTTTTTTTCAAAATGAACTCTGTGTTTGAGGAATCATCACAATGCAATCAGAGACCCTGTTGTGAAGTCACACTATTTCAGAGAATCCATTTACTGAGAAATAAAGTCCCCCACCCAACAAACAATCATTTGAACAGGTTACTCAAATCTAATCCATCAACTTCTACAATCTATGTTTATAAGCACTAAGTTCCAAATAAACACCAGAAATGAAAAGAAGGAGGGGGGGGGGAGACATGAAAGCAGTATTCCAGTTGTCATGCCCCTGTCGGAATCTGATTCGGAGGGGGAGGCCGAATAGCTGACAGGGAATGGGAGTGTGGCTCTGGTGGCTGTGGAAGAAACTGGGGAAGGGCAAAGTCCGGCTGGGCAGAGCAGGGGAGAGGGAATTCAGAGGAAGACCCAGGCCCACCCCCTCTTCATCCTAGGGCACGCAGGGAGGAACGGAGAAGGGAGCAACGTGAGTTGCATGGCTTATGGGGGAGGAAAGGGCCCTGATTCCCTTCATTAGCTGCAGCTGGGAACACTGTGTTTAAAAAGGGAAGCTGCGCACAGCAACTTGTTGGAAGCAAATCGTGAGTTATCTGTTATTGTCGAGGCTTATCTGGGTTCCTGGCGTCTTCCCAACTGTGTGTGTGTTTTGCTGGCCTTTCAAGTCTACAATTCCTTATCATGCCCTGTCAAGTTAATTACCACAGCGTGGTTTGTGTGGATTTTTATTCACAGTTTGTATGTACTTTGTTTTTGGACTGAATTTCCTCCCAAGACTGTTCTTGGGAGAGTTTTTTCTCCAGCCAAAGGTAACCTGGACATTGGGAGCAAAGTTGGAGGTATTAAAGGGACTCTTCTTACTTATGTGACTGTGTTGCCTTTGTGCCACACCCCGGGTCATCACACCAGTATTTGAGAGGCTGCCACAAAGAAGGGGGGGGGGTCAATTTATTTTTCAAAGCACCAGAAGGGCAAGACAAGAAACAATAGATGGAAACTAATCAAGGAGAGAAGCAACCTGGAATTGAAGAGAAACTTCCCAACAGTGAAGACAATTAACCAGTGGAACAGCTGGCCACCAGAAGTTGTGCGTGCTTCAACACTGGATGTTTTTAACAAGAGACTGGACAGCCATTTGTCTGAAATGGTATAAGATCTCCTGCTTGAGCAAGGGGCTGGACTAGAAGACCTCCAAGGTCCCTTCCAGCACTATTCTGATTAACTTGGTATCTTTTTTCAGAAATCATGGCTTCACTGCAAAGAAGCTAAGAAGTGTTTTTAAAAATGGACTTTTCTGGCTATATTAAATATGACTTCAGATCCGTGATTAATCTCATTGGTATAATGCATATGTCTTTTTATTTCTTTATGCTTTATTACTTACTTTTAAAATAGTAACAGACAAAGGAAAAACAAACGAACAAAAGAAAACACAAAGATCCATAATCAAAAACATACTTAACAAGTGCTTAACCGTAAGTGAAAAAGTACAACAGAAACAAATTAAAAATAGAGTTCAATATTTTGTTACAATAGTAAACATTTATAATATTACATATAATTATTTAATGCAAACATCAATCTACTCATAAGTAGCACATGTAATCAGTTTTTCAATCCATTCAGATTGGTTGGTGCAGGGGTCTTCAACCTGACAGCTTTAAGACTTGTGGACTTCAACTCCCAGAATTCCTCTTCCAGTCATTTTAGCTTAGGAATTCTGGGAGTTGAACTCCACAAGTCTTAAAGCTGTCAAGTTTGAAGACCCTTGTTTTAGTGCATATGCAATTGTCATCATTAGAGCCAGAGCCATGATGATGTCACATGCTCCATGACATCATCGGAGAAATGAAAGGTTGCCACAATGCATCGGAAATCAAGGTCTTCCCCCTTCTCCCATGCTGAGATCTGATTGGATATTTCCCACAGCTGCAGCTTTCCAAAACACAAGGCCAGCTGATGGGAAGGTGGGCCATCTAATGTGAAGAAAGGTGAAGAAGACATGGATGTAATGGGAGAGGGAACTATGGCCCCTTTTATGACTTGTGGACTTCAACTCCCAGAATTCCTGAGCCAGCAAGGAATTCTGGGAGTTGTAGTCCACAAAAGGGCCATAAGTTCCCCATCCCTGGGGTAATGGAATGAGTCAATGATCTTGGGTTAAGAGAGGAACAGATGCTGCCTAGGATGCAATCAGACAAAAGAGCCACCCCAGTGGCTTAACAGTCCCAGAAAGAAATTTAGCAAGGACCTGGCCTAAAGAGATAAAAGTGGAGTTTTGTAGCTCTGGATTGAAATAACAGTGGGCAAAAGGGCCTTGCTAGGGAAGAAAGATTTCCTGTGATGCAGGGGAGAATTTAAAATATAAAGATTGGGAAGAAGTGCAAAAGGAAAGAAAGAAAGAGAGAGAGGGGGAGTATATATTGTGTGTGTGTCTATATGAGTGTCTTTCTTTCCCCAGGGCATAATTTTCTCTTCCCCAAGATTATGTAATATCCCCAGATTATGTAATCGTTTGAAATATTTCTGTTTTAAGTGCAACATCGATGACCAATGTTTGGAACCAACGAAATCAAATCAAGAAAGTATAAAACACGCAAAAGGATAAATCTGTTTTCATGTATGCAAAAAATCCAGTTCTGAGAAATGTTAAGAAAATGGCGAAAGGGAGCTTCATGTAGACATACATATGTTGCACAATTTTTTTTATATGTTTATTTATTTCTTGGACTTGTATGCCACCTCTCCGAAAGGACTCGGGGCAGCTCACAACTAAAACCAACAATAAGTTAATTACTTAAAAGAATATTAAATACTAACAAGCTCAATTACTATAAAACCCCCAATATACATTATACAATTTAAAAATTTGCTATAATACGATGAATTTGTAGTTGAGGACTGCATATATTCTTTCCCCAAAGCTTCTGTTGTTCTATCCCAAACAAAGGGCAAGAAAAAAGAAAAAAAAATGCTTTCAATAGCTTAAAAAATGTCTGGGTATTTTATAGATATATTTGATGGGAATTAATTAACTCCACGGGGGATAGTATTTGGATTCAAGAAATCAATGCCTTCCAGATGCCTTAGACATCTAAATTTATATTCCTCAATGTTTTTTTGCAGTCAATTACCACTAAACAAATGTTCAAACATGCTAGGATGCCCCATTAAACAAATTGCCTCCTACGCTGATGTCTTTAAGAGCATGGAAGTTCACATTTTCAACAAATGAGACAAGATTATGACTGGTTTTATATGTCTTGTCTTCCATCCTATTTTTAAAGGATCTTTTAAACAAAACATTGCACCAAAAACATGCAACAACTCTTACTAAGATTTACTGGTCAAGAATGTTCTTCAATAAAAAAAATTCCTTGAGGATTTAAGGGCAGAAGAATGGAATCCCA
>CM019159.1:9806757-9819946 GCA_009733165.1 Naja naja
GTAACATATTTTTAATATAGTTAGGTCCTAAAAAGGATTGAGTGAGATTTAGTTGTAGAGGAAAAGAGCACTTTTCCTGGCACTGAATTTAAGACACTCAAGCCATTAGAACATCATTATTATACAAAACACCCTGGGCTATTGCCCAGAGTGACCTCAAAAAAAAATTTTTTTTAAATCGTTATTCTGAAAAACCAGATCACATTCTTCCAGTGGTTCTTTGGAGCTCACTTTAAAAAATAAACAAACATAAATAACCACAGTGAATCCAGTAAGTATATTTGGGTGACTCCAACTGACAATTAAAAAAATATCAGCAACACAAACCAACTGAACAAAACTACAAATAAACCAATTTCATAATTATGAGAAAAAGCTTCCCCAGCTTGCAATTTGTTATGTTATACATTATTATTATTATTATATACTCCCATATTACACCCCTCCGCGCGAGCTGCACTGGTTACCGTTGCCCTCCCGAAAGTGAGATTCAAGGTGCTGGCTATAAAGCCCTTTATGGCATTGGACCAGGATACGCGGAGACCCTACTGCCAATAACAATAGCCTCAATGTCCCATGTGCTCCCATTGAGAAGGCTCTTGTCCAGGTCCATCGACACAACAATGTCGGCTGGCTAATCCCAGGAGTAGGGCCTTCAGTGGGAGCACCCACCTATGGAATCAGCTTCCCTAGAGCTCGGACGGTCCTGACCTCCGGCCTTCCCGCCGACCTAAAAACTTGGCTATTCCAACTAGCCTACCTGGACTGATGGGGAGGGGGAGGGTTTTAAATATATTTTAAAATATTCTAACTGGCATATGAGACTTGGTTTTAATTCCTTTAACATTTATGTAATTGTATTGGGATTGTTTTAATTGTAAGCCGCCTGAGTCCCTCAGAGAAAGATAGGGCAGCATATAAGTCTAATAAATAAATAAATAAATAAATAAATTTATTGTGTGTTCTTCTACATGTGGTCAGGTCCAACTAGAAGATATATGTGATAATCCTTACTCAAGCTATCTGTTAGGGAAGGGACAATACAGGTAGTTCTCAAGTTACAGCCACAATTGAGTCCAACATTTATGTTGTTAAGTGAGAAATTTGAAAAGTGAGTTTTGCCCCCTTTTACAACTGCTCTTGTCAAGTGTTAAGTGAATCACTGCAGTTGTTAAATTAGTAATATGGTTGTTAAATGAATCTGGCTTCCCCACTGACTTTGATTATCAGAAGGTCACAAAAGGGGATCACATGGCTCCAGGACACTGCAACCGTCATAAATATGAGTCAGCTGTCAAGCATCCAAATGTAAATCACGTGACCATGGGGATGCTACAACTGTCATAAGTGTGAAAAATGGTCATAAGTCACTTTCTTCAATAACATTATAGCTTTGAACGGTCATTAAACAAACTGTTGTAAATCAAGGACTACCTATATTGATAGGGACCATTGTTAACAAACACTTTTTTTCTTTCTGCTATAGACATTAATGACTGAAAATTATACCATTCAAAAGATATACAATTTGTAAAGTATTTCAGTGCACTTTAAACAAATGACTTCATAAATATTTTAAATAGTTTTGAATAGCTGCATAATTTTCCCACACTTAATATTCACTATCATAATTTACCCCCAGTTGAAAGAAGAATTCCAATACAGCATGCAAATAAACATAAAATAAAATAAAAGTAAGCTGCTTAAGCACACTGTTTCATCTATCACTTTTTTTTTCCCAAATGCCAGCTTTTGTTGTTAAAAGCCATTCTTATTTGGTTTTACTTGAATCAAACAAATTAAGAAACTTCCTTTGGAAATTCTTAGAAAATTAACTGTTCTTACATTTCTTCTTTAGATAAAACAAAGTATGATTCTAAATCAAGATATCTGAAATTAACGAAATAAAACAAAAGCACAGAAATCATGGGCTGGATTACAGACTGCCCTCAAGTAAACAACCTGTTAAGTGTAGCAACTATTCAAACTTACAATAGTACCAAACTATTAAAAGGTACTTAGAACCTGATTCTGGAGTTCCAATGGCCACAACCTAAAACCACATCTTTTGTAGCCGTGAACCAGCTTGCATTTATGGTTTTGCAATGTCCTGCAGCCAGGTGAACATTTATTTATTTATTTATTTATTTATTCGATTTTATGCCAGCCTATTCTCTAAGGACTCAGGGCGGCTAACATTAAAACAGAGAAAATTTACAATAAAACAAGATTAAACAGTACAAGCCAAATAAATTAAAATAAACCCCTGGTCATTCAAGGCCGCCCGCTGAAACAACCAAGTCTTCAGGTCCCGCGGAAGGAGCGGAGGTCAGGGGCCAAACGGAGATCGACGGGAGCTGATTCCAGAGGGCAGGTGCTCCCACAGAGAAGGCTCCTAGCCCTGGGGACCGCCAGCCTACAATATCTGACTGACGGCACCCCAGGAGGCCCCTCCTATGAGAGCCAGCTAACAGGGCTATCGGAGATTGATGCTGGCAGGAGGCGCCTCCCGCAAGTACCCTGGACCCAGGCCATTAAGGGCTTTATAAGTTGTAACTAATATTTTGAAGGCTACCCGGGAGGCAACCAGCAACCAATGCAAGCCGCTGCAGGAGGGGTGTAACATGGGAGTATCGGGATACCCCATCACAACCCCGCCGCCGCGATTCTGCACCAGCTGGAGCCTGATCGTCCGCCAAGGGAAGCCCCATGAGAGAGCATTGCAGTAGTCAATCCTAGAGGTGACAAGCGCATGAGTGACCGCTCAAGGGCATCTCGGTCCAAATAAGGGCTAAGCTGGCTAACCAGCCAACCTGGGCAAAAGCCCCTGGCCACAGCTCCCACATGCCTCCAAACCGAGCTGTGAGTCCAGGAGGACACCCAGGTTTCTGCCTATTCATCGGGGCAACACCTCTCCCCATGACCAAAGATGGTACATCTAATGAAGACCGAGATGCCGGTAAGAACAGCCACTCCGCCTTGGTGGGGTTGAGCTGAAGCCTGTTACTACCCATCCAGACCCGCACGCCTCCAGGCACCGGGACATCACGGAGAGAGCATCACTATCTGGCCTGGGGTGGAGATATAAAGGTATCATCAGCACTGATGATACTCACCCCAAAACTCGGATGATCTCACCCAGCGTTTCATGTAGATATTAAACAGGAGGGGCTAAAGGACAGACCCCTCGGGCACCCCACAAGTGAGGGGTCTCGGGCCCACCTCTGCCCCCCTGCCAACACCGACTGCGAAGCGTCCTGAAGGAAGGAGGAGAACCAACGAAAACGGTTCCCCCCACCCCCAAACCTCTAAGCCGCTGCAGAAGGATACCATGGTCGATGGTATCGAAAAGCCGCTGAGAGATCTAAAAGGACTAGGACAGAGGAAAACCCCGTCCCGAGCCTCCAGAGATCATCCACCAGTGCGACCAATGCTGTCTCCGCTGCTGTGCCCGCCCTGAAGCCCGACTGATAATGGATCTAAATACTCAGTTTCCTCCAGAACAAGGGAAGCTGCTGAACCACCACGCCTCAACAACCTTCGCTAAAAGCGGAGGTTGGAGACAGGACGATAGTTGTTCAAAACGGGTCCAAAGCAGGCTTTGAGGAGGGGCCTCACCACCGCCTCTTTCAAAGCGCAGGAAAGACTCCTCGCCAAAGAAGCGCTAACAACTGCCTGGAGCCAGCGACGTAACCTCCCTGGAGGCATATACCAACCAGGAAGGGCACGGGTCCAATAAACACGCAGGAAGACAGCTCCGCATGATCCTGTCCACCTCATCAAGGGAGACCAGGTCAAACTCAACCCAGGTAGAATCCACCAGACTCATCGCCACCCCATCGTCAGACCACTGCCAATCAGAGTCCGCCAGCACGAATCGAGCGACTTTATCCGCCAGATGTATACTACCTTCCCTGCCCTGCTCCTGCAACGGGTCATCCCCCTCAATTGAAGGAGGGAGCGGTCACCCAAACAGGGCAGCAGGGCTATCATCGGCAGACGCAATCAGAGCGAGAAGTGGCACGCCGCCGCCCCCTGATTGCTTCCAGATAGGTCCTGATATAGATCGCAACTGGACACGGTCGGATTCGGAGTGGCTGGCCTCCATCTGCTCTCCAGGCATCTTCTCCGCCGCTTCATCCCCCCTCGGAGAACCAGGAGCCCATCGGGGCTCACGGCGGGAAGAGGCCGCAAGGGGACAACCTGGTCGAAGCGCCCCGACCGCCCTTTGCCAGGCGCGTCCAGCGCCTCGGCCGAGCTGTGGTCGAGGGAGGCGGGCAAGAACCCCAGCCGCCTGAAACCTATCCGGGTCCATTAGGCCTGGGCGGAACCATCGCATAGGCTCCTCATCCCAGCAGCGAGGGATAGCCAATTGAAAACCAGCCGAGGAGATAGTGATCAGTCC
Organism: Naja naja; assembly: GCA_009733165.1. NCBI lineage: Eukaryota > Metazoa > Chordata > Lepidosauria > Squamata > Elapidae > Naja > Naja naja. Next base: position 9,811,163 of record CM019159.1, read on the forward strand.
ACGATAAAGGGAGGGTCGATAAGAACCCTCCCCAGATCACTACACCACTGCCCGAGATAAAAACCAGGTCAAGTGTGTTCCCCTCGTGGGTGGGTCCATGGATCACCTGGGTCAGGTTCATGGCTGCCATGGATGCCATGAACTCCTGAGCTAAACCCGACGCCCCCAGCGACGGCAGATTAAAGTCCCCAGAACTATAAGCCTAGGGAACTCCACCGCCACCTCCCGAGAGGCCGAGCAGCCCAGGCAGGGCGCGCCGCCAGCTGGGGATAGATTTTTGGTGATTTTTTACCACTTTACACTTCGGGGGTCTGGCAAAAAAAATGTCCATTAGGTATAATGGATTCATTTAAAAACCACCGCAAAAAATATCATTAGTCACAGACACATGGTGACCTGTTTAATGACAACCATGACTTAAGAGCAGGAATGGGCCACTGCGGCCTCTTTACTACCTGTGGACTTCAACTCAATCCCCAGAATACTGGGGATTGAGGTCCATAGGCAATAAAGAAGTTATGGTTGCCCATCCTGGTTTAAGATTGTAATTCAAGGCTCAATTACAATATTGTAAGACGAGGGCTGCCTTTTCCATTTGTCTAGGATTAAAAACACATGTTTCCTATAAAATTACCATCTTAATTCCTACCTATGTGTCCCGTCCAGGTTTGATCTGTGAATGAAGTTCAGTTTGGCATCAGCCCAGTATAGCTTCTGTTCTTCATAATCCAAGGTTAATCCATTTGGCCAATAAATATCTGCATTGATGATAACTGAGCGGCTTGAACCATCCATCCCAGCCCGTTCTATCTTTGGCATTTCTCCCCAGTCCGTCCAGTACATGAACCTGAGATTAAAAAAAAATGGGAGAAACAGGTTAAGTCCATTTCTCCACCCTACCAGCCCAATACACTGTAAGCATCTTCCAAACAGAAGCAAAATATCAATTAAGTACATTGCTCGTTACCTCTGTTCTTGATCTGAGTTGGATAATGGGATTAGTCTGTGAAGTAGGCGTACCCTGGTTCAGGTAGTCCTGTACTTACAATCATTCGTTTACAACAGCACTGGAAAAAGTGATGTATGACCCATCTTCACAGTGATAACCATTGCAGCATCTCATGATCGGGTGATCAAAATTTGGGGACTTGGCAAATGGCATGTTATTTATGACAGTTGCAGCATCCCAGGTCATGTGATCGCCATTTGCAAACCTTTCCAACTGGCTCCCAACAAACAAAATCAACGGAGAAGCCAGATTCGCTTAATGATGGCATGATTTGCTTAAAAACAGCAGTCATTTTCTTAACAACCATGACAAAAAGGTCATAAAATTGAGCGTAGCTCACTTAACAACCAACTTGCTTGGCAATGGAAATTCTGTCCATAAATTGAGGATTCCCTGTAAATTTCTGGCATCATTTTGGATTGCATCTCTCTTGGTAGCGTTGGTTTGTTTGTTTTTCAATTATCTCTGATATCCTCAGAAAAACAGGGATGGGGGAAGTTCCCCTTCCATTTCTGAAAAGCCCAGATGGCAGAAGGACCACAACCTTCAATCACGGTCAAAAGAAGTAACGCTTGAAAAAAGGACCTCTAAAAACCAATTCCCTTGTGAAGAAAAGATTTGGAAGTCCTGCCGATGGCACCATTTACAGAGGCTGCTAAATCCAGCACTAACTCTGAACCTGGTTCTACCAAAGACTGGAATCATCTTCATGTAAAAAAGCACTTTGCAAACATGATGACCAAAACTCTCTCCCAGAGGGACCATGCCAACATCGTGCCTCCCTGATTATGAAACCTTCAGACTATATTTCAACATGCAAAATTTTATCTCGGCTCTATTTCTTGGCTGATGTTGGGATGCTTATTGCAGCCTGCACAGAAATACATGCCAAAATCTGTTGCCTGAATTTTACTAAGCAGGTTATATGTAATCCTCACAGACATTCCTCGACTTATGACTACAATTGAGCCCACAATTTCTATTGCCGAGCAAGACATTTAAGTGAATTTTGCCCCGTTTTAAGACCTTCATTGCCACAGTTGTTAGGTGAATCACTGCAGCTGTTAAGTTAGGAACATGGTTTCTCCATTGATGGAAGAAGGTGGCAAAAGGTAATCCACATGACCCTGGGACACGTAACTGTCATAAATACGAGTCAGTTGCTGAAAGTGAGAATTAACAAATGAGATGGTTGGGCTCCTTGGCTGCTCTTATTAGCAAACAGTTTACAGGATTATGTTTCTATAGCTGCAAAGAGTTATTTTTACTGCCTCTGTAAATATATCTGAAGTAAATTGATTTCAACGCTTTTGTGTAATTTTAACCTTTGCTCAATTTTTATTTGTTCATTTTGATCATGCTTTTATAATAAAAAAAACACTTTTTGTTTTCTTTCTTTGTGACATGCTTTTCAAGCGAGACAACCAGAATTCTATTTAATATGCCTTTTTTTCCCATGAGCTATCACTTAAAAATCAGCTCTCATTTTATGCACAATTGGAACGGAGAACAGATACTATTAACAATTTCCTGTCAATGGATATCCAGCGAGGTGGCAATTTAGTGTGCCAGTTAGACATTTCTTCAGGAAATAATTGAGCTTGCACATATTGTTAAATTTCTGAGAATGATCATTTGGATTCTAATTCAGAAGCAAAGGTGACTTACAACACTGCAATGCACTGCCCACAACTCCTGCAAAACTGAAATGAAATTCAGTGAGAGAACTTCTCATTGTTCTTTGTGTTTACTCTCTGAGTAACATATACCTAGGGAATCTGCTCTCAAAGGAAAAGATTTAGGTAATAATTCTGACATATGTAGTTAGGAGATTATATTCTCATGATTCAACATTCAAACTCACTATTTATTTATTTTTATCCACAAAATACAGTTGAATTTAATTAGTTTGACATTTCACCTGCCAAGACTTTTCAGTGTCAAAATGACAATAAGATGAAGATGTAGGAAGAAATTGGGGAAATCTGAGAATCTTGTTACTAATGAGCTGTTGGCAACACTTAAATGACCATTTTCAAGGAAGACTTTAAATCCTATAGCTCACACTAGATTTTATGATTAAAACCATGAGGAGAACAGCCAACCTTGCCGTGAAGCAAAACTATGTATTTGCAATAAAAAATGTTCATCTTTCTCCCTCTCTCAAAAAAAGGAGGCACCTCTTCACAGAGTACATAGAATATCTGGTATGTCTTTTAAAAAGATGAAGAGGACAGCAACCACCACTGTACAGAACACTTATGTTTTGATCATTCTGGCAAAGAAATTCACATTATGCAGGCACAAGGACATTTGACATCTGGGATAGATTAAAGAGAACAGGTAGTGGACACACAGATTGACTTTCAAGGTCATTCCACATACAAGGATAAACAAAAACTTTTAACATACCTGTGGACCACTTCAGAGCCATTTTAAGAGCTCTCCGCCCCACCCACCCAAGTGGGAGAAGCCCAAAAGTTCTGCCTGTTTTAGAGGGGCTAGCATAGGTGTATTAAGCCTTCCAGAGGCCAATTTCCCCGGCACCAAAGGTTTTAAGGAGCCTTACTTCTTTGAAAAGCTTAAGGTAGCACCTTCTCCATTGATAACAAGACATGGCCACTGACGTTGGTGGCCAAAACAAGTCTTGTGAAAACATGAGTATTTATTCTTACTTAGCATTCCTACAAGAGAGGGATAGGTACGGTTTGCAACAAAAATGGAATTTCCAGTTGCTCAAAACATTCCATCCCCCCCCACAAAAAAGAGGGTTTCGCATACCCTCCTCCTGTTATTATTTTCTACTGTTGATATTGATAGTGATTTGGATCCTTCCAGGACTGTCGACAGAGCACACTCCGAAAAAGTCAAGATGGCAATTGCGATGGAAGCTCTGCCTGTTCATGTGCATGGCCTCCTCACCCTTTAGTTTGTCTAATTTTTGCTTACCATGCTGCAGGTATTGTGATTCATGAATCTATGCATAAAAACACTAATGCAATTGAGCTTGAATCATTTAACTTCTTATTCCTGGATGCTGGAAAATTAAGAACTTTTTTTAAAGCATACTTCATAAAGTCCCTCCCTCAAGTCAGGCTTGTTTGGGGCCCATATGAAAAACAATTGCCACCATCTCCTTTCAGTATGTTCCTTCAACTTCCCAGCCTAGCCTACAACCCTCATGAAATACAAGCAGGATTTCCTGGGAAGACAGCCTGTATTACGGCTTAATTAAAGTTTTGAAACAATGACACAGCAGAGCATCAGTTTGGACATGCCCTCTTTGCTCAGAGGCCTCTACTGAGCTGGCAAAAACTGCTCTGACCCCATAAAAAATGGACCTACCCTCTTGCAGGATCTAATGCAATCGCTCTGGGTTGATCCAGCTCTTGCCAGAATAAAACCTTTCGCAAAGATCCATCCAAATTGGAAACTTCGATCCGGTTCGTTTCAGAATCCGTCCAGTACAGTTTTTCACCCAGCCAATCGCAAGCTAGCCCATCAGGTGACAAGAGCCCAGAAATGACAATGTTTTGCACACTTCCAGATTGGTTGAATTCTGTGCGTTTAATGGCTTCTTCACTGACGTCGCTCCAGTATATCAAGCCGTGGATGAAGACAAAGTCCAGCGCAGCAGCATCTTCCAAGCCACCCACCACAATCGTAGCATTCTCAGTCACGTCCGCAGCATCCACCAGCCGAAGATCACGCCGATTTGCATAAAGCAACAGTGGAGATGCTTTGGAGAAAGAGAAACACATTATATAAGTCAAGCATGATGCAAAGCTTCCAACCATTTAAAATGCCTCTATCAGTAAGTTTAACTTCTAATATTAATCTTTCCAGGTGAACATTTATCTAAAAACACTGTAACTTAAATGTTTCACTCTTGCACTACAAAAAGTCTGAAAATAACCCCCCAAATATGATTTAGTTGACGTGACACCAAGGACAACCAAAGTGTAAAGGTGTAATTCATTTAACAGTGTTCCAGCACCAGTTGTAACACAGAAAGTCTCACTCAAGAAGTACACAGAGTTTTCTGGTAGAATATATAACTATCTTTTAAAAAGGTCTTAAAACAGGATGAGGCAAATGTAGAGGAAAGCATCTCTTAAAAAAAAGTAATTCCATGGAGACTGAATGTGTGTGGACTTTCTACTCATTATTGTTCAAGTGAAAAAACTTCAGAATAGTTAAATCTGCATTTGCACAACAGGTTGAGATATGGGCTATTCTCAGCAAGTGGTTTATTTACTTACGGCCTAGAGTAGTATGTTAAGTCCAGAAATTTTAGGGTACAAGCCTTCATGAATGCCATAATGTCATGTGTGAACCAGGACTTGTTCAAAATTCCATGGATAAAAAAAGTGTGAATCTAATTTTAACCATCAGCCAATTATGGTTTTACACTTTGGTTCATTCAGCAATTCCTTCTGCGCATGACAGCAGGCCAAAAGCAAGCTGATTCTGTTATGGGTTAGCATACAATAATGTGAATACCACATCAATTCTCCTCAGCATGTCAACTCTTCTTTAATTATAGTCAACAATAGGTAGTTCCTTAAATACATCATCCACTACTCTATCTCACATATGCTTCCTATGTCTCTTATCTGTGGCCCAAATGACATTTTTTTTTACATGGCTTTTGCATTATTTAATCACCTGGATATGAGTCACCTGGATATGAGTTTCCTTGAGCCACTGGGAGTAATATTCATAGTATATTAAGCCATTCGAATCATCAACTCCAATCAATTTACCACCATGCAAAAAGAAGATTAAAATAACCAACAATGAATTATTCCTATGCTGAGGAATCATAACAGCTGGGACTGGTGCTTTGGGGGATGCTGCTCTAACAATCAAGAAAGCCCACCTCCCAGAATCTGGTAGATTATATATTTTAAGAGAGAGAGAATCCTGAACAATCTTGCTCTTCCTGGTCTAAGTGGGTGGCCAGAAAGCCACTGGGAGCAGGCTGTCTCATAGATATCCAGGTCTACCTATATAAAATAGACAAGCAGAAGACTAGAGAGGACATCCATGAATACCAACTAGAAGTCAGAAGACCCAAAGAAAACTCCTTAATTTCACAATACATAAGTTAGACTCAGCCATTATTTCATCTGGAAAACTGCCAGCATCCTAGATAAAAGAACAGTTAAGGAATTCCTGGAAGCTCAGCATTCAGGCAAATCAGGCATCAATATAGGTAGAGATAAACTATACAGCTACAAGTCAAAAGAGTCAATTAAAAAACTTTGGAAGGGAACAAAAAGACTCAAAGCATGCCTTCCAGCTACCAATACCCAGATAAGCAGGGACCAACAGCAAACAATCAGACAGATAATAACACTCTAATCAAGGAAACACCAGGAGATAACTATACCTCCACCAGGGTATGGAAGGACAAATGACTATGGTATATGAAAACAGGCAGCAAACCCCTACTCATTCTCAGTGGTGCTATTACCAAATTAAGTAATGAAGCATCTGCAAGCAAACAACCAATCTCAGATACCATCAAGAACTCCATACCTGAAGAACATTTTAGTTTATGCAGCATATGTCAATATACTACTATCAAATACAAATCAAACCAATATGGAAGCAGAACATTTTGGGGAGGTTTTAGAACTTTCCAAAACATTTCAATTCATTTGTTCTACATACAAAACCATCATTACCACAGTTTTTTTTCTCTCTGATTCCTTTTCCAACTTATCCAATCTCCCCCACTTTAATTACTTATTCTCTCCTTCTTTTATTCTTGCTTTACTGCACTCTGTTTGCTAATATTTTGTTAATTCATCCCACTTCTCAGTAGCTTTCAAGTTTTTTACCCTCAAGGAAAAATGTCCTTATTGCATGCCTGGCACTGAATATTAGCATCTTGTAGAAGACTCTAACTAAACATTCTTGTTTGTCAAAGACCAAAAACAAATAAGCAAAAATAATGTTAGTTAACTGAAGAGTAGACATGCACAGAATACATTTAAAATATGGGAAGAAAGCCCATTTCATCTTGTAGGAACATCTTCATTAAATACTGTATTTAAATAAAATAGTGATTAAGATTTTGAGGATCCATTTGGAGGACTGCTTTGAGATGTATCTTAAAGATGGTTCACAGAGATATGCATGCCATTTGTGTACAAAATCTGAACCTCCTCTAGTGATAAACCCTAGATTGGTGATGTGTGATGAGGAAATTCTTTCTAAGTCTTGAGTTACTATCCTCGGCTGAAAGTAAAGATTAAGTACCAGTAATCATATCTTTGCAGGGAAGAATTTGCCAACTGAGAAGAAGCAGATGCTTTAAGATCAATCAAAATTTTAAGGGACAAAGGCCAGCAAAACTAACTAGAATGTACACCCTAGAAGAAAAAAATGTGTTTCTTTCCCACAAAAAGAACATAAACTTGATCTGGCAAGATCCTTTTTCTGAGGTCCACCCCAGTTTCAATGTGTGAAGAAGTGTTCATCACACCTTTCTAACCAAAACAGAACTGCTTGAGAACATGCTATTCAGTTAACTCTTTTAGTTTTCTCTGGTAGATTTCTAGGAGACATTTCTTTGTAATTTAAAAAGTCACTGGCAAAATATTCCAAAGAACCACAATTCTTCCCTCTAGCATTCAAGTTATGGACAAGTCAGGTTCAATCTTTCTGACATCTTTACAGCAGCAGATCAATATTGCCAAGGCCATATCCTCAATATCAGTCCTTTTTAAAAAAAATGTCAACAATATATATATACAGAAGAGTAACTTGAGAGTATCTGCTTACAGCAATTCTGCAGAATATAAGCAAGATTACAGCACTGAAAAACTTTAGGTTACACAATTGTTAGCCCAAATTTTCAGCAAAACATCTATAGTTTGCCCTATTTCAATTTGTTTATATTGCTCTCCAAAGGAAAACTGGAAAACTAAGATTTATTTATGTATTCTAGCTGCAGGTTGCTCTTATTTTCCCCTTCTGAATGTAATTTATTCAGTCAAGTCTACAAACTGAAGTGTATTCCAAAAGTGATCAAAATAAAGAAAAGGCTCTTGTCCCAAACGGTTTATATCTAAATTTCTAATATGAAGAGATCAACAAAATGGAAGGCGATACCACCATGAAAATAAGGGATGTCTGAGGAAATTCAATTTTATGCATTTACTCTTAGCTTCAAAAGCAGGTACAACCCTTGACTTATGGAAGAGACAGCAGTTGGGGGAATGGAAAAGAAAATGTGTTTTTTTAACAAACACACTAAAAAATCAAGGTTCTAATCATATTAGCTGTGAGCTATTAAGAAGAAATACTTGAGCATCTTAGTTTATTTTTTAAAAAATTCTCCATAAAATGCAGGACAATTGCATTAAAACACTGCACCAAATCATGATTTTGTTAGCCATGACTGTACAAGCAAACTTTGCTGGATTTACATAAATCACCAAATCATAACTCATTTTTTTAAACAACAATGGCTGGGAAATTTATGACCTTTATGGCCAGTGCATTGTCCCATGGTCGTGACTATAATTTGTGACTTTTTTGCTGGTTTATAGTATTTTCTGCCAGTTTCCAGCAAAAAATGTCTATTTGGAAGAATGGGTTCATTTAACAATCACAGTTTGCTTAACAACTGCATGATTCATTTAACAACCACCATGCTTGCTGGGAATTCTAGGAGCTGAAGTCCATACAACTTCAAGTAATCAAGGTTGGAAACATTACTTCATTTATGTATTACCAGCAAGTAATAATAAAGTTTGCCT
>CM019159.1:9826000-9891631 GCA_009733165.1 Naja naja
GAAGAAGAAGAAGAAGAAGAGAAAAGAAAAAGAGAAAAAGACGAAGGAGGAAGAGGAAGAGGAGGCAATGATTGTCTTACATTAACACAATACTGTGTGTGCAGGTCATCCTTGATTTACAACCATTCATTTGGTGATTGAAGTTAACAACACCCCCGTACTAAGTGACTTGTGAGAGTTTTTCACATTTACAACCGTTGACGCATCCCCATGGCCACGTGATCAAAATCCAGAAGCTTGGCAACTGGCAAAGTATTTATGATGATTGCAGTGTCCCGGGGATCACATGATCCCCTTTTATGACCTTCTGTTAATGAGGAAGCCCAGTTCACTTAACGACCGCGTTACTAACTCAACAACTGCAGCAATTCGCTGAACACATGCAGCAAGAAAGTTCGTAAAATGTGGCAAAACTAAATTGTCTTGCATAGCAAGAGCAATCCTGGGCTCAATTGTGGTCGTATGTCGAGCATTATCTAGAGTTTATACTCATACCTATTATCTTGTAAGCAGTTGACTAATCAAATAAATAAAAAATGAAAAAATATAAAAGTTTGGGTGGTAATCTGAAGCATAATTTACTGCTCGGTGCAATTAGACACAAGCTCTTTTTGCAGAATTAAAAAAAAAAAAGTTGTTTGCTTTCATAGGCTCCAGATCAGCAGATCTTACCTCGCAGTAATGCAGATTCAGCTGGTTTTCATTCACACAGTTGTCTACTTTCACAAACTCTAACCTGCCTGTGGCTAGCCTGCACTCTGGCTCGATACCTAAAATGCAAGAGGAAATTTTAGTTGTGTACACTTCTACTGCCTATACAAAGAAATAGAGATTTGGGGGTTCTCTGAACTGCACAGAATCTTAGCCAGGGGCTCTCCCGACCCCCTGTGAACCCTCAACAGCCCTCCCCTGCTTTAAACTTTTAAAAATTGCTCATAGACAGAAGAAAGGCTTCAGTGGTGGATTCAAATTGTTTTACTACCGGTTCTGTGGGTGTGGCTTGGTGGGCGTGGCAAGGGAAGAATACTGTAAAATCTCCAGTCAGAGGAGGGATTTGCCAGTTCTCCGAACTACTCAAAATTTCCACTACCGGTTCTCCAGAACTGGTCAGAACCTGCTGAATACCCACCTCTGAAAGGATTTTATGTTCTTCTTCCAGCCATGATGCCTGATATATATTTTTTTTAAATTACATTTATATGCCGCCCTTCTCCGAAGACTCAGGGCGGCTTACAATTTTTGGAGCACAACCCAATGCGCTCAGCAATAGCCTTCATTCCATTGTATATGCCTGCTTATTACTAAGTGGCATTTTTACAAGGTCAGCTAATTGCCCCCAACAATCTTGGGTCCTCAATTGACCTACCCCGAGAGGATGGAAGGCTGAGTCAACCTTGAGCCTGGTGGGATTCGAGCCTACAGTAATTGTAGACAGCTGGATCTTAAGAGCAGGCATTTAACAGCCTGAGCCACCAAAGCTCAGTCTATTAGTCTATTAGTCTGCCTTTGGGGCAATTTTAGAGCTGATAAAAAGCTTTTGCTACCAGAAAGAGATGTATGCCGCAGTGCGCCATATTCCTTTCAGTTGCTGTCTGCTTGAAGGTCATTCAGACAGAAAACCTCGCTTCCATACAAATGCTCAAGGGTTTTCTTTCCACGTTGAATGCAATTCTTTTCATCTTTAATACAGGATGTTTTGTAGGTGGCAATCAAAACAGACCACCCCAGCTTTTTTTTTAGAAACAAGCCTCTTAAAGCAATAGATTTGGCATACGTGTGGTTTTGTTTGTCCTGTTGTTTCTTCCTCCCTAACTCCAACCCGACCCCCAGCCTGTCTGTTTCTCAAGGGCTGTTTGATTGTCACTTCAAGGAAGATATCAGCAAGTCTCCAGTGCTTGAGGGGCTGCCTCAGATTTAACGAAGAGAAGGACTCGGGGTGACATGGTAGCAGTCTTCCAGTACTTGATGGGCTGTCAAATAGAAGAGGAGGTTGACTTATTCTCCAAAGCACCTGAGGGCAGGACGAGAAGCCACAGGGGAAGATCTGTTCTTCACCTTGCAGGATTTGGGTTTGGCTAGTCTGGAGAAAAGAAGGACCTAGGGAGGGCCATGATAGCAGTATTTGAGAGGTTGCCATGAACAGGAGTGGGTCAACATATTCTCCAAAGCACCAGAAGGCAAGACAAGAAACCACAGATGGAAACTAATCAAGGAGAGAAGCGACCTAGAAGAAACTTGAGGAGAAACTTTCTAATGGCAAGGACGATTAACTGGTGGAATGCCTTCAGAAGTTGAGGGTACTTCATCACTGGAGGTTTTTAAGAAGACATTGTAGACAGCCATTTGTCTGAAATAGTATAGGATCTCCTGCTTGAGGAAGGGGTTGGACTAGAAGACCTCCAAAGTCCCTTTCAGCTCTGTTCTGATTGATTGTCCAGCTTAGAATGTCCATCGTTGACCATAGGGGGAGTGGTGTTGCCCCCTGTGGATAGGGCGAGAACCTGGGGGTCCTCCTGGATGCACGCTCGGTTGGAGGAGCAGGTGCGCCGCCAGGGGGCCTTTGCCCAGGTCCGGCTGGTTCGCCAGCTTCGCCCGTTCCTGGACCGGGATGCCCTGCGTACAGTCACTCCTGCCCTTGTTACTTCGCGACTCGACTACTGCAACGCTCTCTATCTAGGACTGCCCTTGCATACCATCCGGAGGTTGCAGCTGGTGCAGAATGCGGTGGCGCGGGTGGTGATGGGAGTTTCCCGGTTGTCCCATGTTAGCCCCCTCCTGCGCTGCCTGCATTGGTTGCCGGTTGCCCTCCAGGTGAGATTCAAGGTTTTAACTTTAACATATAAAGTCCTACACGACATGGGTCCTTATTACTTAAGGGAGCGACTGCTGCCGACATCGAATACTAACCGCCCTGTATGAAGTCACAGACAGGGACTCCTTGGGGTCCCATCAGCCGGGCAATGCCGGCTGGCAGTCCCCCGACGACGTGCCTACTCTGTCGCGGTCCCCGAACTCTGGAATCAACTTCCCCTGGGGCTCCGCTTGGCCCCCGACCTCCGCACCTTCTGCCATGACCTGAAGACCTGGTTATTTGACCAATCCGGGCTGTGACCCATGGGCGGGGTGGTTTTTAGATTTTGGTGGATTTCAAGTTTTATATTAATTGGGACCATTAGTTTAATTCTTTTTTAAGTATTTATTGTGCTCGTTTTATTGTAAGCCGCCCCGAGCCTTCGGAGATGGGCGGCATATAAGTCCCATTAATAAATAAATTAATAAATAAAGAGAGATCCAACCCAGAACTAAGGAAAAAATTCATGACAGTATGAACCATCAGTGGAACGGCTTGCTGTTGGAAGTTCTGGATGCTCCAAGAAGAGATTGGACAGCCATTTGTCCATAATGCTGCAGGATCTCCTGCTTGACTAGGGTGTTGGATTAGAAGATTTCCAAGATCCCTTCCAACCGCATTATTCTATGTTCTAAGTATGAGGCTAAACTGAGTACAACAATATGTCATTGGGAAGTACCTGTTTTGGGACCATGGTTTGAGATAGACAGAGGATGGCACAGCACGGGCTGCTTCAAACAAAGTCTAGTAAAAAAAAATGACTTTGGCCATCACAAGGCAGGGTTGACTAAGAGAGTGCTGAACGAAATCACGTGGAGGAGTGGAAGAACTTCAGATAAAAAAACTTATGCTTTGAACTGCAGAAAGTGGAAGCGTTGTTGAAGTAAGACTTTTCAACGAAAAATTAAAATCCAATACTGGTCATGAAGTTCAAAGCTCTCTTGGGCATGCTAAAGCTCAGAATGTGGGAATAACCACCGAATTACTGATAAGTGGAGACATAATGGAGACCAGGTGGGAAGACTCCCCAGATGGCAATATGGGAATTAAAGGAAACCATTTGTTCAACAAGAACAGAAACAAGCAGAAGTGAGGAGTTGCACGATGTGTTTAAAATGTCCAAGTCCTGCTCAGAAACCCAAATATATGCATTTAACAGGGTTGTAAAAGAAGCCAAATGGAACAAATCATCATCGCCATCATCATCATCATCAGTAGGTGCAGTAAAATTTCATAAACTGACCTCCTAGAACGCCATAACCAAGTTGCTAAAATCATTCACTGGAAACTATGCCAAAAAGTTTGGATTTCAGTATAGTAACAACTACTGGGAACATCAGGTTGAGAAGGTTCTGGAGAATGAAAAAGTCAAGATCTTGTGGGACTTCAGAATTCAGACGGACAGGCATTTGGCCCACGACCCATCTGACATAACAAGAGTTGAAAAGAAAAAAGGGTTGGTTCATTGACATTCCAATACCTGGTGATGCACGAATTGTAGACACGCAGCAAGAAAAAAAAATCACAAAGTATCGGGACTTACAAATTGAAGTTGAGCGACTTTGGAAAAAGAAATTGTGTGTTATCCCAATTGTAACTGTAGCCCTTGGAGCAATACCTAAAGGGCTGCCTCACTATTTGGGAATCCTGAATTTATCAGACTTGAATACCCTGATTCTACAAAAAGACCACCCTACTTGGAACAGTTTATATCCTCCGATGATACTGAACAGTTCCTAGGTCCTTGGTTAGGACTCCAGCTGTTGAGCTACCAACCAGCCCCTAAGGCTGTGAATCTCACTAAAGATATGATATAATAATAATAATAATAATAATAATAATAATAATAATAATAATAATAACAACCACCACCAATATTGCTGGTGGTTGTCTAATGTGACTGAGGAGATATCGTGGGTGAAAGAGGCAAACTGCAAACTTTTCAGAAAATATTGCCAATTAAGGGACCATTTATCCCAACAACTTCGGGGAGACAAGTGCTGCCAAGCAAAGGCTCCAAAGCTTCCTGGTTTGTTTTGCTCACAATTTTCTCCTTCAGAGGATGAAGGAAAGTGCAAGAACAGACTTGAAAGAACTGGGCAAAAAGATATGGCCGGATCCATAGAGCCTGGGTGGTGCAGTGGTTAGAATGCCGTATTGTGGGCTACTCCTGCTGATTGCTGATTGCCAGAAGCTCAGCAGTTCAATCCTGACTGGCTCCAGGCTGACTCAGCCTTCCATCCTTCCGAGGTCAGTGAAACGAGGACCCAGACTTTAGTCGACTTTAGTCTTGTATAACTGTTGAGCAAAAATACTGAGAGCGTTTGCACCAAGACAAATTCCTTGTGTGTCCAATCACACTTGGCCAATAAAGGAATTCTAATTCTAAACCTTTTGCACTGCAACTTAACACAAAAGTTAACACAAAAGTTCTGACAACTTCCTGGAAATACAGGGGGAAGGGACCTGAGAAAATATCTTACATCTATACCCTAGACTATACATCTTCTTGGAAAAATACTAAAGCTTTCGGACCAAAGTAGAAGAACCATTATGCCTTCCACCAACCAACCAACCAACCAACCAACTAACCAACCAACCAACCAACCAACCAACCAACCAACCAACTAAAATAGAGCTGGAAGGGACCTTGGGAGATCTTCTAGTCCAACCCCCTGTTCAAGTATGAGACCCTATTGTCAGCTTTGGAAGCCATATTTCTTGGAGCCTTGGTGGTGCAGGCTATTAAACGCCTAGCACGTAGTTCCAGCTGCCTGCAATTACTGCAGGCTCGAATCCCACCAGGCTCAAGGTGGACTCAACCTTCCATCCTCTCGGGGTAGGTAAATTGAGGACCCAAGATTGTTGGGGGCAATAAGCTGACTTTGTAAAAAATGCCGCTTAGTAATAAGCAGGCATATACAATGGAATGAAGGCTATTGCTGAGCGCATTGGGTTGTGCTCCAAACATTGTAAGCCACCCTGAGTCTCCGGAGAAGGGCGGCATATCAATATAAATAAAAATAAATAAAAAATAAAATAAATATTTCACTAAGAAGCTTCGAGACTGCCACATTTAGTGCCTGGGAAATCGGGAGTGGGGAATTTATAGAGAGGTAGAAGATTAAACTCAACAACATTTTCACAGAAAGTCAAGGACAAGTCACCCTGCACCTGGAGAGGAGTGTCTGGAGGAATGTCTCCAGTTGGGATGACGTTTGATTGGACCATGTGATGGATGGTGGGTGTAAGGGATGGATCTTTGAATTTCTGTTGGGAAAGGAAAACCCGGAACTCTCAGATTCGGGTTTTCCCAGATGTGCCAATGTTCTGTCTCACCTTCCCTTCCCCAGAAGGTAAGGAACGCTAACACAGAGAGTCACGCTGGCCTGTCTCCAAAATCCCAGTTATCTCTCCCGACAAGAGTGTTGGCAGTCACCCAGGCTCTCACTGCCAAATTCAAAGCCAACAAGGAATGCAGTACTCACAGAAGACTGATTTATTTTCAGAGTCCAAAAACTAAATCAAGCACACAGACGGAATCCACGGCTTCATTTCACACTTTGTCACATACAGAGTTTGCAACGTAGACACACCCACTTTTATACCTGGTGGGGTGTGGTCCAGCTCAATCTCTGGCCCTCCCACGCCCCCTACGTTGCTGCTGACGTTTCTCCCTCCGACGTTGCCTGGGATCAAGCCAGGAACCCTCCTCCTCTCTCGGGTCGCACGACGCTGCCTCTCAGGCTGTTCCTCTTGGCTTTCCGAAGAAACCTGAGGCCTTGCCAGGGAGGAAGGTCCTGGGGAGGGAGGCCTTGCCAGGGAGGAAGGTCCTGGGGAGGAAGGCCCTGGTGAGGAAGGCATTGCCCGTTCCTCCTCTTCCTCTGTCAGCACAGGCTCACGAGGCGGGTCCACAACATGCCAATGTGACTTTTCTAATAAATTCTTACTCGGATGAACTTTGTTTCTGAGTGCTGAATGGAAATGGAGAATTTCATTAGAATGCTGACACCTATATCATTTCAGACAAGTGGCTGTCCAGTCTCTTCTTAAAAACCTCCAGCAATGAAGCAACCACACCTTCTGAAGGCAACTTCTGTTCCACTGGTTAATTGTCCTCACTGTTAGGAAGTTTCTCCTCAATTCCAGGTTGCTTCTCTCTTTGATTAGTTGCTAATAATTTTTTCTTGTCTTGCCTTCTGATGTTTTGGAAAATAAGTTGACCCCCCCTTCTTTGTGGCAGCCTTGTGGGACTGACTCAGCTTGTCCTAAGGTCATTCTTGTTTCTTCCTAGTAGGGGCTGCACATTTATTGCTGCAAAGCCAATCTGTCAACAGTTCCTTCGGTGATTTAGTGACCTCCGCTGGGCTCTGCAGCTGCCACCACAATTTTGCACTACAATAAAGTTGCCAGATCCCGGTGCAAAGAATTAGAACCTCTTTGTGGCCATCAAGTGGCTCTTTGGATTCTTACATCCAAATCTGGTAGGCCCCGTTGCTGGTGGTGATTTCATTTGCTCATCTTATTTTATCTTATTGCTTGTGGCGGCCCAGATAATTTGAGTCCAGAAGAAATAAATGAAGCTTAATGGAGATTAAAAATGGGCCCAGACTACAAACCCACAGCGACTACAAAATGGGGCTGCAGGTACAATGGACAAAAGGTCCTTCATGGCACTCAGAAAACGAGATAGAAAAAGGGAAACGATGGATTAGCAACTTGTGCAGCTGTAAACATTTCTCTTCATTCTTTTTTTTTTCCCCTGTTTTCCCGGATCACATGAAACCTCTTTTACAACTATGTGAGCAGATCAGATTTTGTGTAAACAGTGGAAATTCTTTGAAATCTACTGCTTCCCAGCAAGCATTCCTCCTTCAGAACACCAAAACACAGGATCTGCATAATTCTTCTGAATCATTTTGTTTTGCTGTTTTCTGCCGCATTTTTCTCATGTCAATCAACATTTTTTTTCTTGGAGCTTCAAATATTATTTTCACATCTGCTTCGGGTAGAGAGGTTCTTGGGCATCTCTGCTTCACAATCTTCATGCTTTAATTGTGGCAGACAATATTACAAAAGCCTTGTTAATTACCAATTAACCAGAGAACACCGTTCGACGGTGACCTGCTAACTGAAATGCTCCAGACGAGCTGGGATGCGATAATATCTGGGCAAGCAACCACAAGAATTATCTTGGAGTTGACTTGGGTTTGGTTACAGCAATTACTGGGCCAAGGTTGGGATGCCTCCTGGACAGACCATCTTTTATTTATTGACAGATGAACCGAACAAAAGGAGGGACGAGGGCGAAGCAGAACGGAGGGAGAAGAGCTGCCTGACATTTTGACCTTGTCACAAGAGAGGATTTTCAGGGCTAAACAAATTCCGTAATTATCCACCATACAATTTGGCAACCCAAGCTTTTATTTAGGGTCACTGAAAACCCAGCTTTGGGGCTGATGAAGGAAAGAAGAGTGTATGGAGGAAAATCTCTTTTAAGACAGGGAGGCATTTCCCAGACTTTTGACAATCGAGATGCCTTTTCTTGTGCCCTGTTGGCCACCGGCCCCTCCAGCAACGAAATCAGAGGAGGAGGAGGAGGAGGAGGAGGAGGAGGAGGAGGAGGAGGAGGAGGAGGAGGAGTCAGCATCAAGGCAACCCAAAAGCTCCAAAGTGGAAGTGGGAATGGAGTTGGCAGAGAGAAAGAGAGAGAGAGAAAGAGAGAGACGTGGAGCCTGGCTCATCCATCAGCCTTCGGATGGAGAGTCAATAGCCCCCAGATCTAGAGGGTGGCTGATGAGGAAGAGGCGGAACAGCTGAGCCCAATGCCTGATGCACAGATGCATAGAAGGCAGAGGAGAGGAGAGAGCAGTGGAAATCTATGGGCCGGTCCTAGGGATGGAAGAGCCATCTCTGCTAGTGTAGCCCCACCCTAGCTCTGGGGATAAAAGGCCAGGGGCAGAATGAATAGATATGGCAGACAACTGTTCATCTCCCGGCTGGATGGACTTGTTAGCCTGCGGTGAGAGAGAAACTTTTTGACTCCCTTGCCTTGCAACTACCAAGTCTACCTGGACTACACCATTGACTGAGAACAGACCCCTGGCCAAGGCTCCTGCTGACAACAGGCATCCATATCAATGATGTAAAAGCTCAGCATGACCAGATTAGTCTCTGCAGAGAGACTGCTGAGTTGAGTTGCTCGGCCCAATTAGAGGCAGAGAGGGAAAAGTAACAATAGAAGAGGGTATTTGTAGGTCAGGGCTGAACTATGAGGTCCTTGGGGCTCCCTGAGTTTGTTGGTTTACTTGGAGACACTTCACTACCAAACTAGGTACCATTATCATTACCAAACTAGGTAACGTCATCGGCACTGGTGATGTTACCAAGTTTGGTAAGGAAACATCTGCAAGAAAACCACCAAGCTCAGAGATTACCAAGGACCCCAGAGGAAAAAAGGAAGGAAGTGCCTCCGCCAGAGAAGCAGCAAGAAACATCCATTGTGGGTGTCTACTTTGAATGCACAGATACTTCGATAGTTTGATTTATTAATTCTTAATTAGGTACATTTGATTTCAGAAGAGGGCAATCACACATATTATGGGAATTGCTAGGTATAAGGAGACCCTACTAGAATTAGAAGGGATGATTAAGACCTCTGTACGCAGAGCTCAATTCATTGCTGGAACCCAAAGAAAAACCTTCTTGGTTGGTTGACATCAAGATGGATGTCATGATGTTGACAGTGTGCCCAACCTTCATAACAACGCACCTGTCAACTCATAAAATATTCCTCCGGTCTTTTTAGAGTTGCCAACACAAAGGGAGGGGGAACAGCAGCTTGGAAACCAAAACTGCATTCCACAAATACTTTCAAAGATAGAAACTAGGTGACTAAGTTTCTGCCTTGCAAAATTCTAACTTGGGATTATGATTGATGACTCTTGGCTATGGATGTGTCCCATTGGAGAATATGAATTATGATACACTCAGGAGGGTGGGGGGGAAAACCAGGGTCAAGGGTGACAATGAATGATGTGTCTCAGAGTCGGCTACACCCAGGCAGTGCCGGCATGTTAACTCCCAATAAATCCTTTTGAAGTTTGGCTCGAGACTCATGATTTAAATGGGGGGTAACTGTCAGAATCCCGATAGCTAGCCGACTCTGAGACACATAATTCATTGTCACTCTCAGTTTTGCTGAACACTTCAGTGAGGTCCTTCTATTCGATGGTGAGGAAGGGCTACTCCAACTCCCTGGGCTGCTGGTATAGACATCTAAAGGAAAAATAAGTGGCACAGGATGGGTCATGATGCAAACCCTATTCCTTACGTAGTTGTAGACGATGCCCTTAAATTCAAAAGGGCAAAGGTTGCATTATGCCATTACAGCCAGTGGTGAAATGCTACCGGTTCGGCCCGGTTCTCCAGAACCAGTAGTAAAAAAACAAAAAAAAAGCTCCGATGATCAGCTGAGAGCAGAAAGAAGAGAAAAGTGCAGGATTGGCCCTCCCACCCGCCAATCCTCCCACCCGCCAATCCCTCCCATTGGCCCTCCCACCTGGGCTTTTCTCTTCTTTGTCCTCTCAGCTGATTGGTGCGGCAGAGTCTCAGCTGATGTTTGGAAAGCTGCGTGCGCATGCACGAAGTGCGCGATCACCGAACTGGTAGGGAAACCGGTAGAATCCCATCACTGATTACAACAGGCATTTTGTCCTTCTGGCATCATCGTGGTTAAGAACCAGAGACATGATGCAGTAATGTTGTTTTCATGCTTCTCTTTTTCATATTGCACCTGCGTGCTTATTCAGAAATATGTGGCAATCTTGAAGGAGAAGAAGCAGGGTTTTTTGGGGGGTACTTACATGTTTCACAGCAGGTATTGCCAATTTTTGTCACTTTACCCTAGAGAAGAAGACAGCAACACATCATTTAAGACAGATAGAAACTCTCTTAATGCAAATTTTAGCCAATGACTTTTGGTCATTTCTAAAATTTCTACGCTATTTGATTCCAGTGGCTCTGAGACTTGACCAAGAGAAAGAGAGAGTCTTTCTTTCTTTCTTTCTTTCTTTCTTTCTTTCTTTCTTTCTTTCTTTCTTTCTTTCTTTCTTCTCTCTCTCTGTCTCTGTCTCTCTGTCTCTCTCTCTCTCTCTCTCACACACACACACACACATTGCTAAAAGATATCAAGGCTGGAAGCTTATCGAAGGAATCATGGGATATTTGGACAATAATTTTTTTTTAAAATGTAGAATTCATCCAATTTAACGCAACCAAATCTTTCTTCAGTTAGTCATTAAAATGGCCATAACAGCAGGGGAAAAAAATGTATGAAAATAAAACCCATGATAGGTTCATCCCCTCTGCCCTTGTTTTTCCTGATCTTGTAGGGATAATACTTTGGAAGCTGAGAAGCTGCTTACAAATTCCATAACATTTTGATTGGAAAAAAAAGCAACATTTTAGGCAGAAGAAGACACAGTTGTGCTCCAGTGGAAGTCACAGGGAATTTGGAGAAAATCAGCCTTATCCCCTTTTAAATAATCAAAAATTTGAAGCTGTTGTAAACAACAGAAACTGAGAAATCCATTCTGGAGATTGAACGTAGATGTTCTCTCTTTATTCCTTATAGCTTTGAAACTACAGAGTAAAAGAAGACATGTTCCCAACTGCAGTGACAAAGATACCAAGGAAGGAGAACTTCAGATTAGACCAAATGGAATCCATTTTTATCCGACCCAAATTACATTCAGATGCATTCTTTGCTCCGTTAAGAAAAGCATGCATTTCAGAATATAATTCCAGCAAAGTCACAAAGTGTGTTGATTCGGCAAACAAGCAAAGCCATGAGAAATGAGGCACACATCCCTCCAAGAAATGAATAACCCACGTCTCCCTCTTCCCTTCCATGCCTCCTCTTCCTCTCTCCATCAATGTTTAGAACTGCAGTATCCTCAGAGCAGAAATCTCCTTCGTTTATGTCTGCAGAGATTCTCAGTCATCCAGGTCCTTCCTGTTTTTCCTTTTGAAGACGTTTCGCTTCTCATCCAAGAATCTTCTTCAGCTCTGACAGGATAGTGGGGGATGGAAGGATTTATATTCCTTGCAGACAGCTGGTCATTTGCATCCTTTCTGAGGGTCGTTGAGGCCACTTGGAGCTTTATCTGTGTCCTCAGGATCACCTGAGTGGTGCTCCTGGTTCCTAGTCTGCAAGTTTTCCCTCTGAAATCCATTCCTATATCGCATTCAAAGGGTGTTCCTCCCAAATTGTATAGCTAAAAGTCTGTAGTGTTTGAAATTCCTTTAGGAATATCCCCCCCTTGTAGAGATTCTTTGAAATCCCCCCCTTGAATGGTGTGGGGGAGTAGGAATGGATTTCAGAGGAAAAATTGCAGACTACGTGAACCATTTGCACTACTCAGGTGACCCTGAGGACACAGATACACCTCCAAGTGGCCTCAACAACCCTCTAAAAGGATGCAAATGACCAGCTGCCTGCAAGGAATATAAATCCTTCCATTCCCCATTATCCTGCCAGAGCTGAAGAAGCCTCTTGGATGAGAAAGCAAAACGTCTTCAAAACAAAAAAACAAGTCCAGTTGCCTCCTGAAAAAAGCACCTTTGGGACTGTTTCGTTTATGATGCTCTGTAAAGCACAAACTGAACACCTCGCTACAACCAATACCACTTTAAAAAGCGTCCAAGGAGAGGTGGATTCTGTTATGTATGCAGGTTTAAAGTCATTGGTTTAGTTTGAACTGTTCTTGTAAAATGTAAGAAATGATTGGTTTAAAAAGTGCGGGAAAACCCTGCACTCTGATTGGCTGGCAACTGCGGCTGCTGGCTATAAGTAGCAGCAGCCCAGCCAAAGTGGGTCCGTTCTGAGCTGTAGTCACTAATAAACAAAGAGCTTGAAGCACTCCGCGTCTGTCTCTTCATGCAAACTTAACAGATTCCATACTTACTCCTTCAGCTAAGCATTTCTTGGAATCAAATGGAGGGCAACCCGTGATCTTCCTCTCCCAAATGAAGTCTCCTTTCCTGTTCACCTTGCAAAAATGATTGTCACATCCATCTTGGATTGTTTCATTCGGCTGTAAAAGATCCATGTTTTGTTATTGTTACAGTGAGACTGTAACAGACCAAAGGCACCAAGGCAAAGCCCAAGCCCAGCTGACAAATTTACAAAAAAGCCCATTTCTTCTGCAACCGGCAAGTCTTTCCTGAAGGCCTCTGTAGCTGATAACAAAGCTCTGGATCGATCCAGAGGCCTTCAGGAAAACCTTGCCGGCCGCAGAAGAAGTTCCTGAGGGCCTCTGACAACGAAAAGGAGGCCGGGGGTGATGCATGCAAGTGAGGTTAGTCAGTGGATGACATCCCCCGAAAATAAGACCTGGTGCCTTTTTTGGTGGCAAAATGACAGGGTCTTATTTTGGGAGAAACACGGTAGACATACCCAGTTCCCACAACTGTTCTTCACATGTTTTAGTCTCCAGTCCCCTAATCATCTTTGTTGCTCTTCTCTGCATTCTTTCCAGAGTCTCATCATCATTTTTACATCGTGGCGACCAAAACTGGATGCAATATTCCAAGTGTGGCCTTACCAAGGCATTATTAAGTGGTATTAACACTTCACGTGATTTTGATTCTATCCTTCTTGTTTTTATGCAGCCTAGAACTGTGTTGGCTTTTTTGGCAGGTGCAGCACATGGCTAGCTCATATTTAAGTGATTGTCCACTAGGACTCCAAGATCCCTCTGACAGTTACTACTATTGAGTGAGGCACCACATATACTGTACCTGTGCATTTTGCTTGAGTGATGCTCTCCAGCCCCTTACAGATGGCATGCACAAAGAGCAAGAACAAATTGGGTTTCAGGAAAGCATCTTTAATGCCAGTCAGGGGTAAAAGCATAATCTTGAAATCTGTAAAAGTTCCCAGGCAGATTTAAGAGCCAGCTGATTAAATCAGAGTCTCTTGAAAAATATTTCCTTCCCACGGACTTCACCTCTAGGTCAACCATCTGGGTCAGGCCTGATGGTTGAGAGCAGAGAACTCTTCCATCTCAGACGCCTCTTTTCCCTCACAGTAAAATAAAAAATAAAAGTGTAGCTGAAATCTCCAGAAAAGTGAATTATTTACACCATAAAGTATAGTGTGAAAATGTCAGCCTCTCCCCTCAGATTTAGTCATTTCTCAAGATTCCAGCTGTGGCCATCACAAAAGACATTCGTGAGGTCACATCTTAGGTTGCCAGCCGTCCTCATAAAATAGAAGAAAGTGGGTTTTTTAAAAATGATCTATTTTTTTCTATTATCGCAAAAGCATGCCTTCTTTTTATGATCTGGTCCATCAATACATTTATCTCCTCAAGGCCTTTCTCCAAGGGCCTCAGATAGTTGACATGAATATGAAGGCATACTATTCCTTCTCTCTTTAGACTGCGTTCTCCTTTACACAAAAGTGGAAAAATAACCCTGTTTTTCAATTTCTTCTACATATTTGTCTAGGAAAAGAAAATACTAGGTGCACCCTGTCTCTGGGGGATCTCAAGAGGAAATTTGCTTTTTCCATTTGAGGTAGGCCTCTCGGGGAAAAGAAACGCTGTTTGTGTGTTGGAAACAGCAAAGATTCGTTATCTATGTTGACAGAAACAAGACTCCTTTATGCACAGAATGGGGCTTCAGTTCCTAACAATGGATGAATGGTTGCAAAAGCAGATGGAGCTAGCAGAGATGGCTAAATTGACTGCTTTGGTCAAGGAAGAAGAAAAAAAACCCACAAGTACTTTTGTTTCTACTTGGAAACCACTTCTGGACTTTGTGCTTGAGATGGAAAAAAAGTGAAAATTTCAATTTGGGGGTTTAACGGATTTGATAGACCTGTTGTTATAGAAATGGCTTTAACAGTTTACATAATAGTATAAACTATTATGTAAAAGTAAAAGTTGTGCTCCGATGTTGCTGTCTTATTCTACAGCACCCTCCCTTCCAAAGGGAGTCGGAAGTCAGCGCCTTTTTTTTTTCATTTTCTCCTTCTTCTCTAAGTTTTCCCCTTCCCTTTTCCCTCCTGTATTTTTCCTATTATTTGCTTTTGTATTTTAGACTATAAACCAGGGGTCCTCAAACTTGGCAACTTTAACACTTGTGGACCTCAACTCCCAGAATTTGTCATGCCCCTGTTGGAATCTGATTCTGAGGGGGAGGCCAAGCAGCTGACAGGGAGTGGGAGTGTGGCTCCAGTGGCTGTGGAAGAAACTGGGGAAGGGCAAAGTCCAGCTGGGCAGAGCAGGAGAGAGGTAGAGCAAGGCAGAGGGAGTTCAGAGGAAGACCCAGGCCCACCCCCTCTTCATCCTAAGGCACGCAGGGAGGAACGGAGAAGGGAGCAACGTGAGTTGCATGGCTTATGGGGGAAGAAAGGGCCCTGATTCCCTTCATTAGCTGCAGCTGGGAACAGTGTTTAAAAAGGGAGATTGAGCAAAGCAACTCATTGGAAGCGAACCGTGAGTTATCTTTGTTTGTCAAGGCTTATCTGGGTTCCTAGCGTCTTCCCAACTGTGTGTGTTTTGTTGGCCTTTGAAGTCTGCAATTCCTTATCCTGCCCTGTCTAATTAATTGCTGCAGCGTGGTTTGTGTGGATTTTTATTTACAGTTTATATGTACTTTGTTTTCAGACTGAATTTCCTCCACTTAAAGACTGTTCGTGGGAGAGTGTTTTTCTCCAGCCGAAGGTAACTGGACATTGGGGGCAAAGCTGGAGGTATTAAAGGGACTTTTCTTACTTATGTGACTGTGTTGCCTTTGTGCCATGCCGCGAGTCATCACAACAGGTTAGTAGGGTGGGGAGGGAATGGAGATTTTGCAGTATCTTTCCCCTGCCACGCCCACCAAGCCACGCCCACCGAACCGGTAGTAAAATATTCTGAATACTGTTCAGAAGATCAGAATCTTCAAAAGATTTCTAAGCCAAGGGCATTCACACAACACGGTGAGCAGTGTCTTTGCAGGACTGTTGAGGGGGGAGATAAACTGCAGGGTGAATATATAAATTAGGAAATAGAAGTTAAAACTACTGACCTTCAGATACAAAATGGTTCCATCCCTCAGCTGTATGTCGCACCGAGTTGGCAAACATTTCCCGCAGCAGGAACCAGAGGTTTTCTCCATCTGGTAATTCTGCAAACCCAAGAATAACACCCAAAGTGAATTTTAAGCATTGGTAAACACTTTGCCTTTAACCCCAGAGTAACAGAGTTGGAAGGGATACCATTCACGCATCATCACAAAATCTCCAGAACCGTAAAGCCTACAAACTTGAAATTTGGCAGATATGTTCCTCTTGGCTTCTAGGTGCTAAGAAAGGATTTTTCGAAATGGCCATCAGATCATTAGTATTTCCTATATTATTATTAACACGCTCTGATGCTAAGGAGTTCTACTCCCCCACCTGAAAAGAAATCTGTTCCAAATGCAAAACACAAGCAGAGGAGAGGAGTTTCAGTTTCGGTTTTAGTTTTAGTTTCATAACACCAAGCAGCTTTAATGGTGTACCTTATGATTCTTGATTCTTGATTAATGTATCTTTTCTTTTATGTACACTGAGAGCATTTGCACCAAGACAAATTGTCCAATCACACTTGGCCAATAAAGTATTCTATCTATTCTATCTAGTACAGAACAGTTGAGCTAATGTAGCCTTTTATGTACACTGAGAGCATTTGCACCAAGACAAATTCCTTGCATGTCCAATCACACTTGGCCAATAAAGTATTCTATCTATTCTATCTAGTACAGAACAGTTGAGCTAAGCCACGCCCAGGCTCCTTGCTGTCTCCTTCTTGCTTACACAGCAAATACTCTTTCAGTTTCTCAACTTTCTCACACACTGACAGGATGCTAGCCAGATGAATACTGATGGATGCTGGTAAGCAGAGGCAGAATTTTTCCCCCCTCATTTTCCTCCCCCAAAAACTAAGCCTGACCACACACATAGTTTCATAGCGAAGCATGGGTATCAAGCATATCTATATCTATATCTATATCTATATATGTTTTGTTTACAGTAGTTTCATTGTTATAAGCGTCTTGCTTGCATTTTCCTTTAATATTACACATTGCAAAATCTGAAAAAAATACAGACTATCGACGGATAATGATATCAGCTTTCTTCTTGTTCTGTATTGTTTTGCAGATCTTTCTGAATGAGCATTCATATATACATTTTTTAAACAAATTCTTGTTTACTGCAGTTTCATCTTTGTAGGTGTCTTGCTTGCATTTTCCGTTAATATTACACATTGCAATACCTGAAATGTGACTATTGGTGGACAACAATATTCTCGTGATGGAGAAGTACAGACGAGTCAAGTTTGCTTTGAAAAGGAAAGCTGAGGAATTAAGTGTAATTACAGTCCCGTTTTTCTGAGCCAAGTTTCCCCACACGCAATCTGCCACTCAGCCAGCAGGTCCTTAAGGAGAGTGGCAGAGTTTCACGTCAATGGCACATCTCCCACGGGGACTTCTGATCCCAACTGAAGACATCCCACATCCTCTTTCTTAACAACTAGTTGTTGCAGATAATAATCAGTGTAGGATCCTCTCTGCCAAAACATTTTTGCAACGATGGCATGAAAAACTGGCCCTAATTTTTTCACTGTCCTCTATCAACATGTAATAAGCTAAAATAATTGTCCTTGTTCTCCTTTCATCCAGAGATTTGGACTTAGGAAATGAGGATTGTTTAATTCATAGGAACTTTCCTTGCACCCACGTGTATCTCTTAATAACTGCTTCTGAGATATTACAATAACAAAACAGAAAAATAAAGATAAAGATTTTCCTGTCCAGTCATGGCTGACTCTACAGGGTAGTGTTCATGTCTTAGCTGAGGGTAGCCACAGTTGTCCAAAGATATTTCCACGGTCTATGTGACCAGAATGACTGCACAGCAAGGCATAGAATAATGTTACCTTCCCACCAAAGTGATACCTATTTATCTACTCGCATTTGCATGCTTTTGAACTGCTAGGTTGGCAGGAGCTGAGGCAAGGAATGGAAGCTCACCCCCGCCTTGTGGTGCTTGGGTCTCGAACCGCCAACCTTTCAGTTTAGCAGAGATGGCCAAATGGACTGCTTTGATCAAAGAAATATAATTGCTGCTTGAAAACCGCTTCTGGATTTTATGCTTGAAGTGGGGAAAAAAACCCCGAAAGTTTGATTTTGGGTTTTGCCGATTAATAGGTTTGCTGTTAGAGAAATGGCTTGTTTATATTATTATGTAAAAGTAAAAAGTCGAGGTTTGATGCTATTATCTTATTCTACTGCATCAAAGGGAGTCAGAAGTCAATGCATTTTCTTGCTTCGTTATCTTTACTCCTTCCCTTTTTCCTCCCTTATTTTCCTACTTATTGACTTGCATTTTTGTATTTTATATTAAATAATAACTATATAAAGAGAATGCCAACTTTTCAGTTGACAAGCCCAGAGTTTTAACCGCTAGGCCACCATGCCTTTTAACGAAAGAGAGGATCAAGTCAAAAATCAAAAAGTGGCTACAAACTCTTGCCATTTGCCTAATGCAGGAAAGACAGTGTGGTGTGGTGCTAAGAGCATTGGATTCGGAGAGGGGAAACTCAGTTTTAAATTTCACTGAGACCTGGTCTCTCAGCTTAACCCAGGAATGGAATAAATGCAGGATCAAGTGGCAAAGTTCCACGAGATCTGAAAAGTAAACAGCACAAATATGGAGAGTTTTTATCCTTTTTCTTCTTGATCTTTTTTTAAAACCTAAAACAGCTTTAATTTGCAGCTTCCAGCTACAATATCCTATGTTTATTCAGAAACCAGGAACAAAAGGCCTGTGACAAAACTAACATAAGTAATGGCATTATCAAATTAAAAGCTTGATTTCTTTCCATAAGGATGACATCATAAAGGACATTACGAAGTTTTTTGTCAACCTTCATGCTCATTTTATTTTAACATCAAGGACATATGTGTTCCTTAATTTTTATTTCACTTTCGGTCAAATACTTTGGATCAAGTCTTGCAAGAAAATAGCAATTGAATGACACTAGGATGTGAAACTGAAGAGGGCCCTCTCTGCTTTGCATCTAAAATTGTGACATTATTTGCTTTATGCTGGGGTGCATGAATCAGCTTTGGTGGCTCAGGCTGTTAAATGCCTGCTCTTAAGATCCAGCTGCCTACAACTGCTGTAGGCTCGAATCCCACCAGGCTCAAGGTTGACTCAGCCTTCCATCCTCTCGGGGTAGGTAAATTGAGGACCCAAGATTGTTGGGGGCAATTAGCTGACCTTGTAAAAATGCCGCTTAGTAATAAGCAGGCATATACAATGGAAGGAAGGCTATTGCTGGCGCATGGGTTGTGCTCCAAAATTGTAAGCCCTGAGTCTTGGAGAAGGGCGGCATATAAATGTAATTAAAAAAAAAAATGACCATAAAAATGAGCAAACTTTGGATCCTGGATTGTTTAAGAAAGAAGACTTTGCCAAGAGGTGGAGACCTTGAAAACAGCTCTCTTGGGGTCTTTAAAACAGTTGCACCTTTCATCCAGTGACTAGGGGCTTTGGAAACAGTTCTGCAATTGATGAGGTGGTCATAGATATTGGCATGGAGGAGACCACCAGAGAAGAGATGCAGTGGCTGGGATGACTCAAGGAGATGTGCTCTCCATGTGCTCTCCTAGGTTGTTTTGCATCTCTTTGGAACAGCCCTCTCTGAATATCATGTACCACGTTTCCCCGAAATAAGATCCTGTCTTTTTTTTTCCACCAAAAAGGGCACCAGGTCTTATTTTCAGGGGATGTCATCCACTGACTAACCTCACTTGTGCACGTCACCCCCAGCCTCCTTTTTGCTGTCAGAGGCCTTCAGGAACAACTTCTTCTGTGGCCAGCAAGGCTTCCCTGAAGGCCTCTGCAGCCAATAACTGAGCTCTGGATCAATCCAGAGCTTTGTTATCATCTGCGGAGGCCTTCAGGAAAGCCTTGCCAGTCTTGCCGGCTGCAGAAGAAATGGGCCGGCGAGGCAGGTGTTGGGATATGCGAGGCCTGGCTACAACTGTCCAAAGGTAAGTAGTAGGGCAGCTCCATCCCCCCTAGTTTAATTTTTACCTGTGTACTCTGAAGTGGCCAGGATCTTAATTAGGGCTTATTTGTGGGGGGGATAGGGCTTATATTGGGCACAGGTGTAAAAACCAAACTAGGACTTACTTTCAGGGTAGGTCATATTTTCAGGGAAACAGGGTACTATATTAGGTGCATTGTGGCTTTCAAATGGAAGTGGTCAATGTCTGGAATGCTCTACTGACTCTGTGGTTTCTTCCCCAAACCCCAAAAACTTTAACCTTAGACTGTCTACTATTGACCTCACCCCTTTCCTGAGAGGTCTGTAGGGGGCGTGCATAAGCGCACCAACGTGCCTACCGTCCCTGTCTTATTGTTTCTGTTATTTTCTTATATGTGTCCATGTATTCATAACTATGTTTATACCTATTATCTTGTAAGCAATTGACTAATCAAATAAATAAATAAATACTTTGGCCACCAAATGAGAAGAATTAATTGGAAAGGGAGTCCCTGTTTTCTGACAGAGCCGAGAGTAGAAAGACCAAAGGCTGCTACAATTCAGAAAGGGGTCAAAGTCAAGAAAGCTCTTTGCAGTATGACTTTCCTTCTTACCTTGGGGCACGGTTCACAGGTAATTTTCCCACACATCAATTTGTATGTCAGGTACAGTCCCTGCCGTACGTTACATTGGCAAGTGGTGCACTCATCCAGCATCATACGTTTCCCCGGCTGGAAAGAAAAGGAGAACATGGTTTGCTACGTTAGATGGTCCTTCCTATCATGAGAAACACCGAGATTGGACCATTCATCCCCACCACCCCATTTCTTGCAAAGTTAAATGCGGACAGTTCTACAGGAAGAGGAGAATAACGAGGGCACATAGCTCAGCCAGCCATGGGTCTACCCTGGAGCAAAAGCTTCCAGGTTCAATTTCTGGGGTCCCCAAGTCAGGCTGAAATCTTAGATTGTGGTCCACACAAGGAGGAGGAGGACACCGCAGCCAAAATAACAAAATAAGAGATTTGGAAGGGACCTTGGAGGTCTTCTAGTCTAACCCCTGCTCAAGCAGGAGACCCTATACCATTCCAGACAAGTGGCTGTCTAGTCTCCTCTTAAAAACCTCCAGTGATGGAGCACCCACAACTTCTGGAGGCAAATTGTCCCTGGCAGCATTGATGAATTACAGCTCTTAACAACTGGCTGATGGAAATCATACTCAGTAGCCTCAGAAGAGCCACTAGACCAAGGGACTCCAAACTTGGCAAGTTTAAGACCTATGGACTTCAACTCCCAGAATTCCTGAGCTAACATGATTGGACTGGAGGGTCCCTACCGTCCAGTCTCAACGAAAGACCTACACTAGACTATAGATGGCATGTCTTAGCTACAGGCTCACATTAATTTTTAACTCGAGTAGTTTGCCTGCTCTGATTTCCCCAGGATAATAAATCTTCTAGGCAGAAATAACTTTCTTGCACTCAAAAGAATTGTGGATTTTCACCTAATGCACTGATCTCAGTGGGTTTTGAATGGGCCAAATCCTTTTTTAAGCAATAGGCCAGAGAGAATCACCTTCAAATGTTTTCAGCTGGGTTCTACCTTACTTTTTTCTGGGGATATCAGAAGAAAATGATGCATCTATCCGTTGTTTGCTTAGTATCACATTCAAACATTTTACCTTGGAAGAGAATGTCCCAAAGGTGTTTTTTCCAGAAGGTGGCTGGACTTCCTTGGTTTTTGCCCTTGAAAGTCCAGTTGCCTTTTGAAAAAGCACTTTTGGGACTAATGGAGTAGACAACACCCAACTTCCTCCCTGCACACGCATCGCTCCTTCCATCTCTATCCTGCTTAGTTTTATCTTAACTGAATTTTAAATTTAAGTTCTTTATTGTTTTAATGTTTTATACTGCATTTGGTTCAATGATTGTAAGCACCTAGAGTTGCTCCTGGCGAGATGGGCAGCATACAAGTTTGATGAATAAATAAATGTAATTGATCGGCTAAAAACTTACCGCAAGAACAGTACCATTCAAGATGCAGCCCTTCACAGGTTCTGCAAGAGATAATTTACATTTATTAGCATTTGACTCTTCTACAGGACAGTGAAACTCTCAACAGCAACTCCATTTTTTATGTTTCTTCATAGTAATGATGATGATGATGATGATGATGATAAACTGGTGGGATCATAAGCCTGAAAAAGGGATAGAAAATGAGCATGCAAAACTACTGTGGGACTTCCGAATACAGACTGACCAAGTTTTGGAACACAACACCCCGGATATCATGATTGTGGAGAAGAAAAAAGTGTGGATCATCGACATTGCCATACCTGGGGACAGCAGAATCGACGAGAAACAACTTGAAAAAATCACCAGATATCAGGAGTTGAGAATTGAACTGCAGAGACTCTGGCATAAACCAGTGCAGGTGGTTCCAGTGGTACTCAGCACACTGGGTGCTGTGCCTAAAGACCTAGGCAAGCACTTCAAAACAATTGGTGCTGACAAGATCACCATTGGTCAGCTGTAGAAGGCCACCTTCCTGGGATCTGCTTGCATAATCATATTATCACACAGTCCTCTTGGGGTGTTTACGTCGTGATGTGCTAGTTATGCGGTTTGCTGGTACACTGCGGCACAACAAAGAGTTGGAACAACCAAGGACAAGGCCTAGTCCAACTTCCTGCTCGAGCACACCCTTTCAGAAGACAACAACGCCTGTACTTTGTGAGGCTGCTGAAAAAGAGGGGTCTGGGTGAGAATTACTGGTTATTTTTACGGTCTACCATCGAAGAGCATTTTGGCATACTGTGTAACGGTGTGGTATGCTGGGTGCTCTGCAGCGGATAAGAAGATGCTCCAGAGAGTTATAAACACAGCACAAAAAATCATCGGTTGCTCTCTTTCTTCTCTGGAAGAGATTGCGAAGGCCAGACTCCTCTCTAGAACACTAAAAATCTCCACAGACCGTTCTCATCCTGGACACTCATATTTCGAACTGTTACCATCAGGGAGACGTTATAGGTGTCTTAAAATGAGGACTAATAGACTGAGAAACAGTTTCTTTTCCAAGGCAGTAATTGTCTTGAATCAAACAGTGCATTTGTGACATAGTCCTATTATTATTATTATTATAATTATTTTAATTTTTAAATAATTTGTAGTGTGATGGTGATGTGGTGTTTGGGGCACTGTGCTGGAGTAGCTTTCAAATTTCATTGTATTCATGGAAAGCAATGACAATAAAGGTATTCTATTCTATTCTATTCTATTCTATTCTATTCAAATGGTTGTCTAATCACTTCTTAAAATCCTCCAGTGATGGAGCACCTGTACCTTCTGGAGGCAAGTCATTCCACTGATATTTGTAAATTGTAGTTGTTGCATATTCAACAATATGATACAACTACAACAAAAGGCCTTTTAATCTTTGAGGTGAGGCAGTAGTGACAGAAGAAAGAAACTACACTTTTTTTTTAGGCAACAATAGCTTCACCAACTTCTTCAAAACAAGTTTTGATTTTCAGGGCTAGTTCTGACTTTCTGGAACCATCCAATGACTCCCAAAGGTAGTCCTCGACATACAAGGACTACCTAGTATGTCCTTCAAAGTTACAACTTTAAGTAAAGTTACAAGACTAACGTTGATGGAGTTAGCAGAGATAGCTCAACTGACTGCTTTGACCAAAGGTGGGGAAAAACTTAAGTACTTTTCTTTCTACTTGGAAACCACTTCTGGACTTTGTGCTTGAGGTGGAAAAAATGACACTTTGATTTTGGGTTTTACTGATTAGATTGGTTTGTTGTTATAGAAATGGCTAGTTTATACTATTATGTAAAAGTAAAAATCTGTGGTTTGATGGTGGAATGGGATGGGATGGGATGGGATGGGATGGAATGGAATGGAATGGAATGGAATAGAATAGAATAGAATAGAATAGAATAGAATAGAATAGAATAGAATAGAATAGAATAGAATAGAATTCTTTATTGGCCAAGTGTGATTGGACACACAAGGAATTTGTCTTGGTGCAAATGCTCTCAGTGTACATAAAAGAAAAGATACATTCATCAAGAATCATCAGGTACAACACTGAATGAGAGTCATAGGGTACAATAAGCAATCAAATCATACAGTCAGTATAGATTGTAAAGATTCAAGCAACAAGGTTACAGTCCTACCATCACAAGTGGGAGAGGATGGGTGATAAGGAGTGATGATAAGATTAGTAGTGATAGTAATGCAGACTTAGTAAATAGTTGGACAGTGTTGAGGGAATTATTTGTTTAGCAGAGTGACAGCATTCGGGAAAAAACTGTCCTTGTGTCTAGTTGTTCTGGTGTGCAGTGCTCTATAGCGTCGTTTTGATGGTAGGAGTTGAAACAGTTTATGTCCGGTATGTTACTATTTTATTCTGCTTCACCAGAGGGAGGGAGTCAATGCTTTGTGTGTGTGTGTGTGTGTGTGTGTGTGTGTACACATACATATACACATGTAAAGTTACAACACTGAAAAAGTGTTAAAACCAGTTCTTGCATTTATGATCTTTGCAGCATCCCCATTCATCACATAATCAAAATTTGGATGCTGGGCAGCCAGGAGGTATTTAAGACCAGCAGCGTCCCGGGGTCAAAAGATTGCCCCTTGCAACCCTCCCAGCTGGCTTTCAACAAGCAAACAGAAGGGGAAAAGCTGAATTTGCTTAAGGACTGCCTGCCACAGCAATATCCTACGGCAGCGAAAATCAACCCTGCCTTCTCCCAACCTGTCTCACCAACACCGGAACGTCTTCTATAGGGGATCCGGTACAATGTTTCACGTGTAAGTTGGATTGCAAACTTCTCAAGATGGTGCAAGAAAGGCGTGTCTTCTTCTGAATGGACTGGTCCTTACCACAGCGACAGGAAGGACAGCATCCGGACCGCTGGTCACACCGCATCTCTGTGGCAAACGGGCAACTGCTTGGCTCCCTCAGTTGGCATGAGACATTCCTGGTCTGGATAAAAACCTCCTCATTCACACGGACACATTTTTTGATGATGCAGGGGTCAGTCAGAGACATCCATTCAGAGCCAACCTGGGAATGTAAGACACCAGAAGGGGTTAGGCAGCACAAAGACCACCCTTTCTGAAACCTTTTACTTAACGATTCACATCATTACAGCAGCGAGGATGGCTTTTGCGCAAAAGTGGAAAAGTACCGAAACTCCAACAGAAGCGGAACTAATAAGAAAGATTATTGCGTGCGCAAAGATGGACAAATTGACAATGGAAATTAAAAATAAAGAAGAAACGGACTATTACAAAATATGGAACAATTTCTACGGATGGCAAGACAGAAGAAAGATCCAATAACCTTTTTTGAACTGGACTTAATAAATGATGGACAATGAGTGAAGCGAGCTCAGCAGTACCAGGTTCAAATCTAATGTATGTTTTGTTTTGTTTATGTCTTGTTTATGTTTATGTTTGTGTGTGATTATTTAATAAAAAATTTATAATTTTTTTTTAAAAAGACCATCCTTTCTTTGCAACTTGTTCAGGGAAGAGAGATGTGCATGATGTTCCTCCATGAAGCAGACCATGGCTTTCCTCGACCCCCAAGGAAAAGCAACATGAATAAAACTAAAGGGCTTCAAGAGATTACTGGTTATCAGATTGAGCTCAGACCGGAAACCTTCCTTTTAGGAATTATTAAAGATAGAATACCAAAAGAAATAAAATATTTATTGTTACATATCACAACAGCCGCCAGAATAGTATGGAAAACTCCCAATTCCTAAATTCCTAAAGAAGAACTGATATTACAAAAAGTAACACAAAGTGCCGAAATGATCATGTTAACGTTGAAATTGAAAGAAAGAGGTGACTCTGATTATTATCTAATCTAGAATAAACGGTGTGATTGGCTAGCAAACAGAACTAAAAAATAAGACAAGAAACTTAACTGTAAGAAGCTTAAGAATGTAAAATGTAAATTTGTAAACTATGTAAGAATATAGGAATAACTATTATAGTTAAAGTTATTAATTAATATTAGATAAATATAAATACAATGTGTTAAGATATTTATGATAAGAACTTGTATAGATGTCAAGAATGTTGTTGAAACTATGATGCTTTATGTGGAAAATTAGAAACTCAATAAAAACATATTTAAAAAAAAACTAAACAGTTTCCCTTATCCTATTTGTAAATCTCTTCCACTTGAAAGGTTGGGGAAAAAAACTAGAAAGTAATTGCAGTAGTTTTCTTCTGTTCTAGTGGAGCGCAAAAGAATAATATCCAAGTGGATATTCTCTGCTAAGAGCAGCGTGGTGGCCTAGTGGTGAAAGCACCTGCCTCCCACTCAGAAGGCTGAGAGTTCAATCGTAGGTAGCAGCAGTTATTTCTCTTCTAGTTTAGTTTACTTTATTGTCATTGCACCTCATACAACGAAATCAAACACCATCTTCAGTGCAAATCATGACCATGAAAATATACACAAGCACACATCCTTCACACTCCACACATTGAAATGAAAACCCCCGACACCGCACCAATACTGCACTCTACAGTAGAATTCAACAGAGTTACTGCTCTGAGATAGAAGCTGTTTTTCAGCCTATTTGTCCTTGTTTTTATTATTCTGTACCGTCTGCCAGATGGGTATTCCCCCCAAAAAGGGGGTTTCCCAGGATGAGATGGATCTTTGAGAATGTTTTGAACTTTCATAAGGCAGCGGGAGCTATAAAGCTCTTCTAGAGTGCAAAAAAAAAAAATTTGCTGTGAACTCAGAGTGGTGTCAGGAAGGGCATCTGGCCAGTAAACACTCAGCTTCATCCAGTCGCCTCAACTCTACCCTGAATTAAGGGATTACAGGGTCATAAAAAGGGAGGGGAAATTCTCTATTAGAATCTGCCCTGTATGGTTCTACCAACTAATCGCTTAGAGCTCTTGATGGCTTCTGCATTCCTTGAATCAACAGCAGGAAAGAAAAGAATGTAAAGATAGAGGAAGAGAGTTATTAGGATTGTAAGAAAAGGCCTTGCGTTTAGGTGATCTCTCCCCTGTTTCTTTTCACAGCAGATAAATCCAAACAGTCTTGGTTTTACTCTAGGGAGACAATGTGCAACTCTGTGCTGCAGTTGCCAAAACAGCCAATGCACTCATAGTTCTCTGTACCAACAGAGGAATAGTATCAAGATCAAGGGAAGTTATTGTTGTTGTTAGTTGCAAAGTCGTGTCCGACTCATCACGACCCCATGGACAACGTTCCCCCAGGCCTTCCTGTCCTCTACCATCCCCGGGAGTCCATTTAAGCTCACGCTGACTGCTTCAGGGACTCCATCCAGCCACCTCCTTCTCTGCCATCCCCTTCTTCTTCTTTGTCCCTCAATTGTTCCCAGCATTCAGCTCTTCTCCAGGGAGTCCTCCCTTCTCATGAGGTGGCCAAAGTATTAGGGAAGTGATAGTACCTCTCTATACTGCACTGGTGAGGTCATATTTGGAATACTATGTCCAGTTCTGGTCAGTATGATACCAATAAGTTGCTGAAGCCATAGAAAGAGTGTAGAGAAGAGCAACAAAGATGAGAAGAGGTCTGGAGGCCTCTGATGAACGGCTGAGGGAATTAGGTACGTTTAGCCTGGGTGTCAGCAACTGGCAGCTCTGGAGCCACATGCAGCTCTTTTTTTTTAATTACATTTATATGCGGCCCTTCTCCAAAGACTCAGGGCGGCTTACAATTTTGGGGATACAACCCAGTGTGCTCAGCAATAGCCTTCATTCCGTTGTCTTTGCCTGCTTATTACTAAGCGGCATTTTTACAAGGTCAGCTAATTGCCCCCAACAATCTTGGGTCCTCAATTTACCTACCCTGAGAGGATGGAAGGCTGAGTCAACCTTGAGCCTGGTGGGATTCGAGCCTGCAATAATTACAGGCAGCTGGAACTTAAGTGCTAGGCATTTAACAGCCTGCACCACCAAGGCTTTGGGCCCTCTGTTGTGGCTCCCAGTTGGGTGATCCCACCACTGGCTGGCCCCGCCCCTCACCCTCCCCTCCTCATCACTGCTCTCCTGGCCTCAGAAGGTAAAACACAAAAACCAGAAATGAGAGGGAGAGAAGGAGGGAGGGAGGGAGAGAGAGAGAGACCCATTTCCCACAGAAAACACTGGGAGCCACAAAACCTGGGTAGGCGTGGCAGGGTGGGGCCATGTGACTGGGTGGGAGTGGTGTTGAGTTGGCCACACCCACCCAGGTTTTGTGGCTCCCGGTGTTTTCTTATCTGTGGGGAACAGGTCCAAATGGGTCTCTGAGTGTTTAAGGTTGCAGACCCCTGGTTTAGCCTAACGAAGAGATGGTCTTCCAATTACTTGAAGGGATGTCACAGGGAAGAAGGATTCCATTTATACTCATAGCACCTGTGAGAAGGACAAGAAGTTATGAGCAGAAACTCATCAAAGGGAGATCCAACCTAGAACCAAGGAGTAATTTCCTAACAGTGAGGATAATTAATCCGTGGAACAACTTGTCTCCTGGTGCTCCATCGCTGGAGGTTTTCAAGAGAAGATTGGACAACCATTTGTCCATGACAGTATAAGACTCCTGGCTTGGGCAGGGGTGGACTAGAAGTCCTCCGAGTTCCCTTCCAGCCCTATGATTCTATGATCCTCTGATATTGGGTGCTCTCTTCTTCCAGCCTATTGGAAAGGATCAGAAAGGGAATGACAAAATGCTTCACAACTGAATGTAGACATGATGTCATAAAATTTCAGCTGAACCTATGACCAAGTTACTCCTGAAATCCAGAGCTCAGTTCCGCCAATGTTTAACCATGGAGGTTATGCCACTTTGGAGAGCCACTTCAAGAGGTGCTTCAACTGAAATGTTGTTGAAACAAAATGGTCCTTGAAGCTCTGTGAAGCACTTACAATTCATGCCTTAAATGCTTCCTTTCCAACTTCCTTCTCTGCAGAAGGAAAGCAGAAATGCCCATTCTCCCTCACCACGATGCCTTACGTTATGCCAGGTGAAGTCTTCGGCTTCGTCTCCTCGAGACCAAAGTGCTGTATCTTCACACATGGTTCTGAGACATTTTCCACAGCATGCCCCTTCTCTGTTGACGTATTTATATCCCTGCAGAACATGAAGGAAACAACAACAAAAATCAAGCAGGTATAACTTTTCTCGTATAATATATTTTACAGGTAGCCCTCAATGTATGACCACCACTGGGCCCAAAATTTATGTGGCTAAGTGAGAAATCGGTTGAGGGTTGCCCTGTTTTAGGACTTCACTTGCTACATTTGTTAAATTAGTAACAAATTGGTTTAAGGGAATCCAATTTTCCCATTGACTTTGCTTATCAGAAGGTTGCAAAAGGAGATTCCCATGACCCCAGGACACTGCAGCCATCATAAATATGAGTCAGTTGCCAAGGGTTATTCTGAACAAGGCTTCCGAGACCGTAATTAACGCACACGCTTATTTTAAAAATAAATCTTGTTTTATTGTAATGCTGGAAATTATTTTCATTCCCAGCCGGTAATAGGGTTTCAGAGGGAGCTTGGGGAGTTTCCGGCTTCCCTTGCCCGCAGCTCTACTGAGGCCCTGGTGGAAGCCTGGAATAGTGCGGCCACTGGGGCCATAGATCAGGTTGCGCCTTTGCGGACTCTCACCGTCCACGGACCTCGGAAATCTCCTTGGTTTACCGAAACTCCGGGGATGAAGCGGCGAAGAGATGCCTAGAACGCCGCTGGAAGAAAAGTCGGCTGAATCTGACCGACACTGTTAGGACGTCATATTGACGCCCATCTAGTGGCGATAAGAGTGGCACAACGATCATATTGGGCCAGTCTTATCACGCCTGCGGACTGCCCGGCCGCCCTGTTTCGTGACACGCCCTCTTAAGATCTGAGGAGGCGGAGGAACCCCTGCAGGAAGGGCGAGGAATTTGCTCAGTTTCTCACAGATAAAGTCGCCAGATTCGTCAGACTTGGACTCTGGCTGGGCAGAGTCCACTGAGGTGGTAGAGGCAGGTCTTAGTCCAGTTATCTGGGATGAGTTTGTCCCGGTTGGCCCTGATGATGTGGACAAGGCCCTGGCAGCAGTGAATGCCACCACCTGTTTACTGGACCCATGCCCCTCCTGGCTTGTTTCGGCAGGCCGAGACGACATGCAGCTGGCTCCAGGAGATTATAAACGCTCTTTGGGTGAGGGGTGTGTTCCATGCCTTGAAAGAGGCTGTGGTCAGGCCCTCCTCAAGAAGCCTCCTGGACCCGCTCTTTTAAATAACTTCCGCCTGTCTCCAACCTTCCCTTTCTGGGAAGGTTGTTGAGAAGGTGGTGGCGCTCCAGCTCCTTCGGTCCTTGGATGAAGCTGATTATCTGGATCCCTTGCAGTCTGGTTTCAGGCCCGGTACAGCACAAGATGGCCTTGATCGCACTAGTGGATGATCTCTGGCGGCCC
Source organism: Naja naja (assembly GCA_009733165.1). NCBI lineage: Eukaryota > Metazoa > Chordata > Lepidosauria > Squamata > Elapidae > Naja > Naja naja. Next base: position 9,856,397 of record CM019159.1, read on the forward strand.
GGGATGGGGGGGTCTCCCTCCATCCTGGTGCTTCTTGACCTCTCAGCGGCTTTCGATACCATCGATCATGGTATCCTTCTGGGTCGGCTCAGGAGGTTGGGAGTGGGGGGCGCTGTTTTACGGTGGTTCTCCTCCTACATCTCTGACTGGACTCAGTCGGTGTTGGTGGAGGGGGGGAGAGATCAAGCCCTAGGGCCCTGCCATGTGGGGTCCCTCAGGGTTCTGTTCTCTCCCCCCTCCTATTTAATATCTACATAAACCGCTGGGTAAGATCATCCGTCGACATGGGGTTGGGTATCATCAGTACGCTGATGTACATCTCTGTCCCCGGTCAATCTAGTGAGGCCGTGGAGGTGATGTCCCGGTGCTTGGAGGCTGTGAGGGTCTGGATGGGGACTAATCGGCTCAGACTCAACCCTGACAAGACCGAGTGGCTGTGGGTCCTGCCCCCTCGGTCTCCAGTTGATTATCCAACTTTGGTACTGGGGGGAGAGAAATTATCTCCCTCAGACCGAAGTTCAAGAACTTGGGGGTCCTTCTGGATCCACAGCTACAATTTGACCACCATCTTACGGCTGTGACCAGGGGGGCCTTTGCACAGGTTCGCCTGTTGCGCCAGTTGCGACCTTTCCTGGACCGAGGGGCTCTACACACGGTCGCTCACACCCTTATCACCTCCCGATTGGACTAATGCAACGCTTCACATGGGCTGCCTTGAAGAACACTCGAAACTTCAGCTGGTGCAAAATGGCCGTATGGAGGATTATGGCACCTAGGTGCACCCATATAACATCTATCCTCTGCGAGCTGCATTGGCTGCTGGTGGTCTTCCGGGTGCAATTCAAGGTGCTAGTGACAACTTTTAAAGCCCTTCATGGCTTAGGAGCGGGATACCTTCGAGACTGCCTACTGCCACCGTATGCCTCCCAGTGCCCGGTTAGATCCCACAGGGAGGGCTTGCTCCGGATACCATCGGCCAGACAATGTCGGCTGGTGGGGCCGGGTGAGAGCCTTCTGTGGCAGCACGCGTCCCTTTGGAATACGCTCCCTGCAGAGATCAGAACCATCCCCAATCTACTTGCTTTCCGCAAAGCTGTTAAGACCTGGCTTTGTCGGAGGGCATGGAATTGAGACCTTATTCTTCCCTCTTCTATGTCTGGATTGTATGAATGAGTTTTGATTTTATATTGTATAGGCTACTGTTTTTTATCTTGTTGTATGCCACCTCGAGTTCCCCGATGGGGGAAGAGAGGCTGGCTGTTTTCAGGCCTCCGGGCCTTGGAGTCGGGCGGAGTCGGGTGTGCTGGCGATGAGAAGAGCGTCGGGAGAGATGATGACACAGCTCTCAATCCGGCGCCCGTTTCCAGCCGCAACCTCATCTGTGGTGGGGGTCGTGAGAGCGCCCGGTGGCAGGCGGCAGCGGAGACCAACGAAATGGTCACAATGTCGGGGGTGCAGCCAGATGTCGGAAGGTGTGGGCGGCAGCGGCGTGGATGATCGGCGGGCTGGGCCTGGAGAGTGGGATTGAGTTGCCCCGAGGCCGCCGTCGGTCCTGGTCTTCAGTCACCAGCTTTGCCACCCGGTTGAGATGGCCCCTCCGGGAACTGGTTTATGAAGATCTACCCGCACTGGAACTGGCCTGGTGGCTTCGCTCACCCTCCCCCCCATCACTTCTCTTCTCATCTTGCCATGTTTTTTACGGCTTTTATCACTCTAGCCGGTCAGACATTAAGAACTGTCTTCCTCCACCCCTCTTTGCCCGGTGGATTCTGGCTGAGGGTTTTGGGTGGCCCCACTGGTTGGCTGCTGTGAGAGAGCAGCCTGGTGGGGGGCGCCCTTCCCCTCTTCATCTAGCCTGGTCTTCCATCTCTGTCTTAATTGGCTTGCCTGGGATCCCGTGGAGAGCGTGGGGGTCTGGTGGACCTGATCATCGGTCCACAGGACTTCTGTGAGAGGCAGTCCTGATGTTTGCCCCTGACCCTCCGGCTGCCATTTCTCTGGACATCACTGGGCTTTTATAATTCCAACATTTGGACAGCTGTTCTATCATCTGACCACCCCCTCTATGTTATATCTTTATGCTACATCTCCATGAGATCCGGACTTATTCTTCATGGACTTGCAGGCCTGGAGGAGTCCCCTCTCTCTTGGTCTGGCCCGCTGGATTTTGACGGCCCACCTCAAGGATGGGTTATGGAACCCGGAGAGGTGGCATGCTGGGGTGGGGTGGGGTCCTGGGAGGAGTAGTAAGAGGGTTCCCGGGGCTTCTTTGATTAGGTTTTTAGATCGTTTTTTAAGAGGGCTAGGGAAGGGGGTGGGTTGTGAAGATGGGACTCAGCGCAGCCCAGTGCAGGACTGTGATGGGGGTGTGCGGGGGGGCCGGAGGCGAGAGTGGGAGCGATGATCTCCAGGGTGGTTGGGCTTGGCAGGGGACGATGAGGCATGGGGCCACATCATGTTAGGGGAGCGCGCCCCCGGTGTCTTCATACTGTGACATGCTCTGACCCCATTGCCTCCTCCCAACTTCCTGGGGGCCCAGGATCTAGGACCCCTGGGCTCCGACTGGTGTACTTTAATGCCAGGTCCGTGGCTAATAAGGCAACCCTCCTCCGTGAGGTAATTGAGGAGGAGGCCGCGGACCTGGCATGCATTACCGAGACCTGGGTGGGCCCAGAGGGTGGAGTCCCTCTGGTTGAGTTATGCCCCCCAGGTTTTCGGGTGTTGCACCGGTCACGAGCCCAGGGGAGGGGTTGGGGGGTGGCTGTTGTTATTCAGGAAGCCCTGATTCCAAGGGAGGTCCCTGTTCCTGGAGATAGGCGGGTGTGAGGCCCTCCTTCTGAGGAGCAGGCCGGGGAGTGGTGGGCTTGTTGCTTACATACCTTTCCCCAGCTATGTAGCATCTGCCCTGCCTGGGCTTCTCGATGCCATCTCGGGGTGGCGTTGGAGTTCCCTGAGCTTATTGTTCTGGGTGACTTCAACTTGCCTTCCCTTGGGGCGTCGCTGGGTCTGGCCAGGAATTCATGGCCTCCATGGTGGCCATGGGCCTGACTCAGGTGATTGATGGCCCGACTCATGGGGGGCAACATGCTCGACCTGGTTTTCATCTCGAGCAGTGGCAGAATGGTCTGGGGATGCGATTTTCTGTCCATCCCGTTCCATGGTCAGACCATTATCTCCTAGGCTGGCTTCTCACCAAGCTACCCACACTGCTGGGATGAGGAGCCACTTAGATGGTTCCGCCCCAGATGCCTGATGGACCCAGAAAGGTTCCAGGCAGAACTGGGGTTTTTCCTGCATCCTTGGCCCACAGCTCTGCCGAGGCCCTGACGGCAGCCTGGCAACAGGCGGCGGGGGCCCTTGACAGAGTTGTCCCCATCCCCCGCACAGATCCCGGATGGCTCCCTGGTATACAGGGGAGCTCCGGGAGATGAAGTCGGAGAAGGGCTTTAGAGAGCAGATGGAGGTCGACCCGCCTCGGTTCTGACTGAGCCCAGCTAAGAGCCCATATTAGGACTTACCTGGTAGCTGTGAGAGCGAGGAGGGTTTACTTCCCCTCTCATAGCATCCAGAGGTAACCCAGCCGCCCTGTTCGGGTCACCCACTCCCTTTTACATCCGGGGCTGTGGTGGATTTGCAGGGCAGAGCTGAGGAATTTGGATTATACCTGCAGGATAAGATCGCTCGGATCCGGGAAGGGCTGGACTCTAACGTGCAGGGGCCTGACCCTGGAGGTGCAGATGGTCTGGCCAATGTAATCTGGACTGAGTTCGATCCTGTTTCTGAGGATGAAGTGGACAGGATCATGTGACGACTGAGTTCCACCACATGTTTGTTGGACCCGTGCCCTTCCTGGTTGGTTTATGCCTCCAGGGAGCGGCTGGCTCCGGGCAGTGGTCAATGATTCATTAAGGGAGGGTGCCTTCCCTGCCGCCCTTAAAGAGGCGGTGGTGCGGCCCCTCCTGAAGAAGCCTGCCCTGGACCCAGCCGAATTGAACAACTTTCGTCCAGTCTCCAACCTTCGCTTTTTAGCGAAGGTTGTTGAGAGTGTGGTGGCTCAGCAGTTTCCGCTTTTCCTGGAGGAAGCAGACTACCTAGATCCATACCAATCGGGCTTCCGGCCCGGGTATAGCACGGAGACGGCATTGGTCGCACTGATGGATGATCTCCTGAGTGCTCGGGACAGGGGTTTTTCCTCTGTCCTGGTCCTGTTAGACCTCTCAGCGGCTTTTGATACCATCGACCATGGTATCTTGTTGCGGCATCTCAGGGGGTTGGGAGTGGGAGGCACTGTATTGCAGTGGTTCTCCTCCTTCCTCTCGGACGCCGCAATCGGTGTTGGCAAGGGGCAGAGGCCGAGGGTCTCACTTGTGGGGTCCCTCAGGGGTCGGTTCTCTCGCCCCTCCTGTTCAACATCTATATGAAGCCACTGGGCGAGATCATCCGTGGCTTTGGGGTGAAGTATCATCAGTACGCTGATGATACGCAGTTGTACATCTCCACCCCAGGCCACATCAGTGATGCCCTCTCCGTGATGTCCCGTTGTCTGGATGCGGTACGGATCTGGATGGACAGGAACATGCTTCGGCTCAATCCGGCCAAGACAGAGTGGCTGTGCATGCTGACATCTCTGTCCAGTCTGGAGATTCCATCTTTGGTCATGGGGGAGGAGGTGTTGGCCCCCGTGGACAGGGCACGGAACTTGGGTGTCCTCCTGGATTCACGGCTCAGGATGGAGGAGCAGGTAGGGGCCGTGGCCAAGGGGGCATTTGCCCAGGTTCGGCTGTTTCGCCAGCTGTGCCCTTATCTAGCCCGAGATGCCCTACGCACTGTCACTCAGGCACTTGTTACCTCCCGGCTCAACTACTGCAATGCTCTCTATTTAGGACTGCCCTTGCATACCATCCGGAGGCTTCAACTAGTGCAGAATGCTCACAGCTAAAACACAGAACAATAAATACTTAAAAAACCATTAAACTAATAACAAGCTCAAATACTAAAAACAAAACATTAAAAACAATTAAGAACCCATCCCTCCCCCAAGAAGGGGTCACAGCTCGGGAATGGTCACTAAACGAACGGTTGTAAGTCGAGGACTGCCCGGATGTCCTCGACTTAACTAACTATTTCCTTTCTATCCTATCCTAAACTATCTTAACTACTTCCTTTCTTTCTCATTGCACAGTTGGGGACAAACCTCTCCAGGGCAAGCGTGACACCTCCAATCTTTGGAGCACAAAATATTTTCCCAGGCAATCTTAAAATCTGTTAATGCTTATTAAAATGTTTGCTGCACTAACATCGTCGCTCATTCCCTTAACTCTGGTGGCTTTATTCTATTTCAGACTTCACAGTTCTGTTTTACGGTTTTAAATTATTCCTGTAAGCCACCCAGAGAACAGCGGTATTTAGGGGAGTATAAATATTATAAGCTATGGAAAAGAAATGTTGTTCTGGCTCTTAATTAGAAGCACAAGGAAGTTCATCTGTAGCCTTACATTAAAACTATTAAGGTTTTTTTTTTAAATCATGAACTTTATTTATGTGGCCCATTTTGCAGGCTTTTTCAATCACACACAAAAAAATTGAGATGCAAATTGCACTGGCTTAATTGTGGCAGATATCAGAACTCTTTTGGCAAACTGATCCCCAGAAAAATCAGAGCTTGGCTAATGTAATTAAAACTGGGGTGAGTAGCCGAGATTCCTAAAACTTTCCTCAGAATCTGTTGTGGTTAGCCAGCAGCAGGTGCAGACGGTGGAGGAAAGCGAGGACTCAGATGAGGGCCAGGACCATTAGGGAGTGGATTGCTGCCTTCAGAGATTGTGGGGGTTGGCAGCAGCGATTAGGAGGTTCCCAAGGAGCCTGTGCCAAGTGCGTGTGCGCGCAAAATTGCTCATAGGAAAGAGCAGTGACAGCAGCACAGGTGACTCGGGAATAAGGCTGCAAAGCAATGGCCCCTCCCTCAAGAGCCAGGTTTGAAGAAGCGTTCTTTGCAGAAGGCAAAAACGCTCTGAAACTCAGCCTCGTGGACATTATAGTTGGTGTTTGAAAACTCTTGTAAACTATTTCCTTATCTGTGGGTTTTGGCAGCCTTGACAAACAACTTGGCAAAGCTCTTTCTTGTCAGAACTAATTAGTAGAAAGCAGCCTTTTATCTGTGAAGAAACAGGATTCTTAGCTGAAACATTAAAAGGTTGTGCTGCTGCCTTTGTCTTGTGTTTGTTCTTTTGAAACCAGGTTGTTCTGAAAGTGTGTTTGTTCTTTTGTTTTGCCTAGTCTAGTGCAAAGGAGGTATAGAGGAGACACAATAGCACTGTTCCAATATTTGAGGGGCTGCCACAGAGAGGAGGGGGTCAACTTATTCTCCAAAGCACTCGAAGGCCAGACAAGGAATAATGGATGGAAACCAATCAAGGAGAGAACCAATCTAGAAATAAGGAGAAATTTCCTGACAGTGAGAACAATCAACTTGTGGGACGGCTGGTTCTTCTGTTCCAAGCTTGGAACAATCTATATATTCAATGTTTGGAACGAACCTGTAGCATTTTGAATTGTATTTAATCGTGTTCCACCTGTATTATTTTTATAAATATATAAATCAAGGCTTGGGCAAAGATATCCAACACACTTTTCCTCCTCCTATATTTCCAATCACAACAACCCTGTAATGTAGGTTGGGCTGAGAGGGGTGGGGGATTGGCTCAAAATCACCCAATTGGCTTTCATAGCTTATGCAGGACTTGAACTCACAGTCCTCTGCTTTTTAGCTTGGTGTCTTAACCACTGGATCAAACTGGCAGGTGAATGGCTACTGTGGTTTTTACACATTATCTCGTGGTTCAGGTTCTGTATTTATTGTTAACTTTTAAGGCAAAACGGTTACTGAATTAACTTTGAAAAGAAACCCAAGTCTGATACTTATTTTCTAATATTTATACTAGTTGGCAGATATGGGTACCATGCTGTAGAATGCCAAGTATAATTTTATAAAACAACAAAAAAAAGTGCATTTAAGGCATATTGACCGAGAGGCCATTTTCACATTTACTGAAAACTTTTAGATGGTTTTCACTAACTTCCCAAATCTTGCAAATTACCTGCCAATTAACATTTTTTCTTTATGATGCACTCTCTCAAATATACAGTTTGCATGGAATGTAATAAGCAATTCAATCATTGTGGTTAATTGACCACCAACTCTTAAGTCAATATATAATTTTCACACCTTGTTTAAGCATGTTCGATGTTTATTTCGTTCTATTCAATATAATATCAATTATATTGCATTCAATAAAAATGCGGAGAGAAAAATGTGCCACTTAACAAAACCGCCCCTGATCCTGTACAGGAAGGTCATATTCAAAAGAGATTCTTTCTTATTTTCTGAAGCAGGAACAAAAATGCCTGAGAAATGAATGCTTTTAACTAGTGGCAACATAATCCCCTTATTTGATTACCACTTGTAGCATTTACCCAATCATCCAAAACAGGGGAAATGTTCTTGTTATTTTTTTGGAAGGATATCCCATTTTTTTTCAGAGCCTTAAATCTTTCCTGATGTTACAATAAATGCATCTTGCTCTGAATGGGGCCCAGGTTCCCTGGGAAGCCAGTAGCAACAGCGGCACCTCCTGGCATTGAATTTTATCACAGACAAGAGTCCTCTCTGCTAAGGTCAGGTCAATATAGATGAGAGAAATCACAGAACAAAAGAGTTGGAAAGGATCTTGAAGGTCTAGTCCGAGCCTCCTGTACCTTTCCAGACAAGTGACTGTCCGGTCTCTTCTTAAAAGCCTCCAGTGATGGTGTGACACCTTGGTTAATGGCAGCAATTTCAGCACTCCCTGTTATTGTCATTAACCAAATCCCATTCGTCATTAGATGAGGACCTACCCTGCCTTTCCCAGCTTGGCCTCTCTTGCCCAAAGCCTTGGTAAGGTAAAGAGCTACCTCTTCTGACTTCTATTTAACAGAATAACAGACTTGGAAGGACCCTGTTGTGATTCACCGCTGCAGATGTGGACGGCTGAGGTCTCGGAGAGCGAGGACTCAGATGAGGGGCCTGCGTGTGATGCAGGGGTGGGGCTAGGACTATCGGAGAGTGGGGTGCTGCCTTCGGAGGTCGCGGAGTCTGGCAGCAGTGACGAAGAGGACCCCGGAGTGCCTTTGCTCAGTGCACATGCACGCAGGGCTGCTCGAAGGAAAAAGCAGCTGAAGCAGCACGGGCGACTCGGGACTAGGGCTGCCAGGTGTTGGCTCCTCCCATAAGGGATAAAAGCTAGCCTTCGGGGTTGGCTTCTTTGCAGGAAGCAAAGAAGTTCTTTCAACTCCAAGTTCTCATGAAAGTCCTGTCTGTTCTGGTTTGTGTTTGGAGATTTTTGGTTTGGAATATTTCTCTGCAGTTAATCTTGCATTCTTGGCAGCCTTTTGTAACCTTGGAAGGGCTTGCTCTTGTCTGGGACAATTAGTTTTAATGACTCTTTGCTGTGAATGAACAGAATTCACAGAGACGCATTAAAAAGGTTTGCTTTTATATATACTTTGTGTTTATTTGATTTGAAAGAGGTTTGGGTCGGAACAGACCCTATGCCATTCCAGACAGTCTCTTCTTAAAAGCCTCCAATGATGTTGACCCACAACTTTTGAAGGCAAGCTGGTTAACTGTCTTCACTATTAGGAAGTTTCTCCTTAATTCCAGGTTGCTTCTCACCTTGATTAGTTTCCATCCACTGTTTCTTGTCCTGCCTTTGGGTGCTTTGGAGAATAGCTTGACTGCCTCTTCTTTGGGGCAGCCCCTCAAATATTAGAACCCTGCTATCATGTTACCCCTAGTCCTTCTTTCCACTAGACTGATCAAGACTAGACCATATCACTAGTCAAACCAAGGCAAGGGCATATCTAGTAATCTCTCGGGCTTTGAAAGACAATGGTCCCAAGATCCCTATTCTTTCCAAAGAACCATGAATTCCTCAAAGGAATCCCACTGGTTCATTCCTTCCTGGGAAGGAATCTTGACAGTGGCTTCTCTCAAAGCACCATCTTCTCAAAGTTGATATCCCCTTCCACGTCCAGCTTTGCAATCTGACAAGCACGAAAGCCAGAAATCCAGACCTTCTCGGAGACCATCTGCCTTTAACTTTCTCTGAGTATGGATTAGAACAACAAAGATGATGATGAGTCTGGAAGCCAAATCATTTATTGAACAATTGAGGGAACTGTCTAGCAAAAAGGGATGTGGTGGCTCAGTGGCTAAGACACCGAGCTTGTCGATCAGAAAGGTTGGCAGTTCGGCGGTTCGAATCCCTAGCGCCGTGTAACGGAGTGAGTTCCTGTTCCTTGCCCCAGCTTCTGCCAACCTAGCAGTTCGAAAGCATGTAAAAATGCAAGTAGAGAAATAGGGACCATTTTGGTGGGAAGGGAACAGTGTTCTGTGCATCTTCAGCATTTAGTCATGCCGGCCACATGACCACGGAGACGTCTTCGGACACTGCTGGCTCTTCGGCTTTGTAACGTAGATGAGCACCACCCTTTAGAGCCAGAAAAGACTAGCAGCTATGTGCGAGAGGAACTTTTACCTAGTCTAACAAAGAGAAGGATACGATAGAAGTCTTCCAGGACCTGAGGGGCTGTCACAGAGAAGAGGGGGTCAGGCTATTCTCCAAAGCACCTGAGGGCAGAACAAGTAGCAATGGATGGAAACGAATCAAAGAGCGATCCAACTTAGAACTAAGAGGAAATTTCCTGACAGTGAGAACAATTAATAAGTGGAACGGCTTGCTTCTAGAAGTTGTGGGTTATCCGTCACTGAAGGTTTTTAAGAAGAGATTGGACAACTGTTTCCACAATGGTATATGGCTTGAACAGGGGGTTGGATTAGAAGACCTTCAAGGTCCCTTCCATCCCTATTATTCTATGTTCTAAACGACAAATTTATCCAAGGCAGGAACAATAGCCAAGATCATATTTATGCCAAAATAAGATCATCAAACTTCAGATCAAAAAATATACATCACAAGAGACTATCAAGCCTTCATCTGGTCAATATTTCTCCCTTCCCAATATGGGCATAGCAACACCGAGCCATTTGTCACGGCACGTGCTCCCAACCTTTCGAGATGGCAACTATATTTCATAACAGTTGCAATGCTTCCTGCTTCATGTTTGAAAGCTTCACAGCAACTTGAAATATGGACTTTAAAAATAGCATTTTCATAAGCCCTTAAAATCCCATCTTCCTGAAATTTTTATGGATTCTAATAATAAGGCTTTTCACATTCATGTTGATCACATGGGGAAGAACAAACTTTGCTACTTCAAAAGAAAACCGTCAGCATGAAATATTACGGGCTGTGCTCAGATTTTACGATCCGCCTCAACCAAAGAGATAAGGTTTGTGACTTCCCCACGTTGCACAGTTGTTGGCTGGCAGAATAGGATTAAAAATCGGTATTCCTGAAATCCAGGAAAAGAACTATTTTTGGCGGGTTTTATTTCAACCGTTGCGATATGAAAAGCACTGCTCCAGCTTTCAGTAGGGATGAGCAAATGCTGTGAGTGACAATTTTGCCCAACTGTTGATTTTCCACACTGCAAATTAGTCGTCGATTCTAGACATCTGTGCTGCTTGTCCTTGTCCCACCCCTCCACCTCCAAAATTGCAGGAAGATTGAACCCTGTTGTATGTCCAGTTTGATATTTGTGTTGCGTAAATGATCTAGTTATGTCATGTGTAAACGACCTAGTTGCAAAACTGCCTTGCAAGATCCTGGAACCAGGTAGATTTCAGAATGTAAGTTTACAGAGGTGGCATTCAGCAGGTTCTGACCAGTTCTGGAGAACCGGTAGCAGAAATTTTGAGTAGTTCGGAGAACTGGCAAATCCCACCTCTGACTGGCCCCGCCCCCATCTATTCTCTGCCTCCCATCGAGTCCCAGCTAATTGGCTGGGTCTTCTTTGGTTGCCCTGCACAGGAGAACGGAGGTGGGAAGAAGGTTAGTGGGGTGGGGTGAGAAAGGAGATTTTACATTATCCTTTCCCTGCCATGCCCACCAAGCCACACCCACCAAGTCACGCCACACTGCACAGAACAGGTAGTAAAATTTTTTGGATCCCACCACTGCAAGTCTACATGCAGTTCACATGTGATTCTCAGTCATCCAGGTCATGTTTGTCCCAGAGGTGCTTTTTTTCCCAAAAGGTAACTGGAGTTTCTTGGTCTTTTCCTTGAAAACGTTTCGCTTCTCATCCAAGAAGCTTCTTCAGTTCTTGGTTCAGTTCGATTCAGAGAACTGAAGAAGCTTCTTGGATGGGGAGTGAAACGTTTTCAAGGGAAAGACCAAGAAACTCCAGTTACCTTTTGGAAACGCACCTTCAGGTTAGGAGGAATTATAGTGCTGGTGCTGGTGTTGACCTACAAAGCCCTTCATGGCTTAGGACCAGGGGATTTGCGGGGATTTGCGGGGAGCCCTGCTGTCAGCAACGGTTTCCCAGCGTCCTGTGCGCTCTCACAGGCAGGGCCTCCTTGGGGTGCCGTCAGCCAGACAATGTTGGCTGGCGGCCCCTAGGGGGTAGGGCCTTCTCTGTGGGAGCACCCACCCTCTGGAATCAACTTCCCCTGGAGCTTCGGGTGGCCCCTGACCTTCGATCTTTCCATTGTGGCCTAAAAATGTGGCTTTTCCAGCTTGCCAACCCGGACTGACGGAGGGATGGGAATTTTTAGCAGTTAGTTTTATATTTTTAGCTTAATGAGATTTCTTATTTAATTCTGTTTTAACTTTTGTATTGCTCTTTTTAAAGTAAGCCGCCCTGAGTCCTTTGGGAGATAGGTCAGCATAGAAGTCTCATAATAATAATAATAATAATAATAATAATAATAATAATAATAATAATAATAATAGTGTCTTTCCATCCATGAAGATATTTTTTCACTACACTTTGGAGTTCTGAGGTAAAGTTGTATATAATTCAACATGGTACCTGCAGAGCATCTGTAAACGCACCTGGGGGCTTTCTGGACACTTTTTCCTCTTCAGGGATCCATCACATACTGCATTCCCTAAACTTTTCCTGCTATAATTTAACTACTCCAATGTTCAAAAAGTTGTTGTGTGGCTAGGGACAAAAGCCAGTTTCTAATGGAAAATGGAGTTGGAGATAGTTCACCATCACAAAGAGTGTTTTTTCCCTATAAATATCTCCTTCTTACTCTGAAGAAAAAAGATGTTTAATACGTGGAAGGCACTATCAAGCAATGTATAAGTGCTACTGCTATCTGGCCTTCAGGCTGTAATAAACTGATTTCATTTCTTTTTATTTAAATGAAGAAAAAAATGCTGCTTGTTTAAGGCAGAAGAACTTGGTTAGAAGAGGAGACATGAGGTAAGTAAAAGTTAAGTCTCCTAAGAGCTAACTTCATGGCTATGACTTCATAGCGACTACAGTACAGGTAGTCCTCAACCTACAACAGTTCGTTTAGTGACTGATCGAAGTTACAACGGCGCTGAAAAAAGTGACTTAGGACCGTTTTTCATATAACCGTTGCCACATCCCCATGGTCCCATGATCAAAATTCAGTCACTTGGCAAATGACTCATATTTATGACGGATGCCGGGGATCATGTGATCCGCTTTTGAGACCTTCGGACAAGCAAAGTCAACGGGGAAGACAGAGTCCCTTAACAACCATGTTACTAATTTAACTACTGCAAGTGATTCACTTAACAACAGTGGCAGGAAAGGTCGTAAAATGGGGCAAAACTCACTGAACAAAAGTCTCACTTATCAACATGAAGTTCGGGCTCAGTTGTGGTCGTAAGTCAAGGACTACCAGTATTCCTTTCCCTAGGATTTGCTGGTCTTCAAGGACTTCAAGAACTTGTTCTTTGAAAACCAGCCAAGGTTGTCCTTGTGTTTCCCCCCTGATGTTACCCGGGAAGAATCCAACTAGATAAAAAAAAATATTTATTCTATTCTAAACAATATTTGGCAACTTTACATACCGCTGGGCAGGACGTACTGCATCTTTTCTCAAGACATTCTGAAATTAGGAGTCCTGTAACCGCATCTTTCATGTCGGTGCAAGAACACTCCTTACAGTCTTCCTCCCAGGTCATGCCAAGAGGGTAGACAATGTTGTGGACACACCTGCCAATAATGAGAAATAGTTTCATTTTATTTCCTTGATGTCTTGCGGCATGCTTGGCTTCAACCATCCTTGAATTAGAACAGAATTAGAATAATAAGAATTAGAGTAGAGTAGAGTAGAGTGGAGAATTAGATAGAGTAAAGTAGAGTAGAGTAGAGTAGAGAATATAGAATGGAATGGGAATAGGTTAGCGATAGGGATAGGGATAGAATAGAATAGAAAATATGGAATGGAATAGAATAGAATAGAATAGAATAGAATAGAATAGAATATAGAAACAGAACAGAATGAGAATAGAACAGGTAGAACGGAAATGAATAGAACAGAACAGAACAGAACAGAACAGAAGAACAGAACAGAATATATGGAACATTCACATATCATGAACGAACATATGGAACGAACGAACAGAACGAATAGAACAGAATCAGAACAGAACGGAAGGAAAAATGGAATGGAAACGGAATGGAAACGGAATAGAGCAGATAAGAATAGAACAGAATAGAATAGAACGAATAGAATAGAACGAATAGAACATATGGAACATATGGAATCGATTACATTCAGAACAAGCAAATGGAACAGAACGAAAACAGAAAATATGGAATGAAACGGAACGGAATGGAACGGAACGATAGAACAGAACAGAACAGAACAGAACAGAGAATAGAATTATGGAACATATGGAACATACATTCTCACGGAACAGTATACGGAATGGAACAGAATGGAAACGGAATAGAATAGAATGGAATGGAACAGAATAGAAGAACATGGAAGAACAGAACAGAATAGAATAGAATAGAATAGAATGAGAATGGGGAACATATAATGGAATAGAACAGAATAGAAATGAATAGAATAGAATAGAATAGAATAGAATAGAATAGAAATAGAACAGAATAGAATGAGAATAGAAAATATGGAATGGAATGGAATGAATAGAATGGAAGAGAATAGAAGAGAAGAGAAGAGAAAGAAAGAGAAGAGAAGAGAAAATATAGAGAATGGAATGGAATGGAATGGAATGGAATGGAATGGAATGGAATGGAATAGAATAGAATAGAATAGAATAGAATAGAATAGAATAGAATAGAATAGAATAGAATATATGGAATGGAATGGAATGAAATGGAATAGAACAACAGAGTTGGAAGGGACCTTGGAGGTCTTCTAGTCCATCCCCTGCTCAGGCAGGAAGCCCTTTACCATTTCAGATTGTTATGTCAAATTTTGCAATGATGGCTACGGCTTTAAATATGCTCAGTTTAAATGTGCTAATACTTCTTTTTTTTAAAAGGCTTTTCCTAATATCAGGTATGAAAGACTGACAGAGCCAATTAAACTGATTTATTGCTAAAAGAAAACTACTCAACTAACAGTTGGCATCTGCTTGGAATTAGATAAGGGTTAACAGCACTCAAGGATGGTTGAACTTAGTTCTCTTGTGGCTACGTAGGGATTCTAGGCTGATCCCTCTTTGGACTCCACCCCCAGGTTCTGACACTCCTCCTAAACCTAAAGACTTTAAACAATTGTCACTAGCCTTACAAAACTATCAGATAAGATCATGGCCTTTAGAAAACCTCCATATTCAGAGGTAGTATACCCCATCATGTGCTCACTGTACAATGTTCTGGCTTCCATTTTCAGGAAAAGGCATAAAAGTGGTATTCAGCAGTTTCTGACCAGTTCTGGGGAACCGGTAGCGGAAATTTTGAGTAGTTCAGAGAACCGGCAAATCCCACCTCTGACTGGCCCCGCCCCCATCTATTCTCTGCCTCCCAAGTCCCAGCTGATTGGCTGAGCCTTCTTTGGTTGCCCTGCCCAGGAGAACGGAGCTGGAAAGTAGATTAGTGGGTTGGGGAGAGAATGGGGATTTTGCAGTAATCTTCTCTTGCCACGCCCTCCAAGCCACGTCCACAGAACTGATAGTAAAATTTTTGAATCCCACCACTGAAAAGGTGGCCTGATCCAGAAAGGCAGTGGGTTATGATTTTAGAGAGAAAGATAGTTTGACTACACTTGAATAAATCTTGATGCTCAGACTGCCTTGCAGAGCAAGGAAGTCAAATAATTCCATCCCAAACAAAGTAAAATCACAGGGCAGACCATGAAGCTAATGCATACAGAATTGGGGCCCAGAAAGTCCCCGAATTATAGCAAAATCAAAATCGTTTGAAAAAGAGACCACAATAAACAAGGCAAAGGGTCTAGATCCTCTCCCTGATGACACCCATCATGAGTTGCAAGATCTCAAACCAGCTCTTATTGGCCAACAATCCTGCGGGCTGCTCACAAAGAGTTGACTAAAAATCAGAAGTTTGGGGGGATTGACAGATATGGACTATGAATTCTTTTATGAATGAATGAATGAATGAATGAATGAATGAATGAATGAATGCTTTATTGGCCAAGTGTGATTAGACACACAAGGAATTTGTCTTGGTGCAAATGCTCTCAGTGTACATAAAAGAAAAGATACATTCATCAAGAGTCGAGAATCATAAGGTACAACACTTAATGATAGTCATAGGGTACAATCAGCAATCAAATCATACTAGGAAACAGTCAATATAAATCTTAAGGATACAAGCAACAAAGTTACAGTCATACAATCACAAGTGGGAGGGGATGGGCGATAAGGAGTGATGAGAAGATTAACAGTAATAGTAGTGCAGACTTTGTAAATAGTTGGACAGTGTTGAGGGAATTATTTGTTTAGCAGAGTGATGGCATTTGGGAAAAGTACCATGGCAAGGACTGGAGTTGATGGTTTGGTTTTGGTTTTTACCTTATCAGGAGTGCATGTAGTAGATGTACAACCACAGTCATTGGTGACAGACGATGAGAGATAACCCGGTGGGCATGTCACCGTTGAATTGTTACAGCTACAAACACACTGAAATTCATCGCAGCACTGAGTCTTCACCAAAATCCGTTTACGGTGTGGTGGGCAGATCGGGGTGGGTTGTGGCTCACATTCTTCCTGTTTGCAGACTGCCAATCAAATCGGAAAACCCAAATAGTTAGCCACAGAGGATTTCCCTCCCCCATGTTATAGGAAATGGGGAAAGAAAATGAAATAGAAAACTTATAGCTGACGCCAAATAGGAGAAATATTAGGAAGTCAACCCAGCATTTGGTGGTTGAAAGGAATATTACCGCAAGCGTAATCTGGCCGACATCCTCCAGCATTTGTCTGGATCAGTTGGAGACCATCTTCGCAGTGAGGTACGGGGGGCAATTTACAAGAGATCAGATCGCAGACTAGTCACAGAAAAACAAACAAACGAGGGAAATCATTATTTGCAACAAACCACAGAGCAGGATCTATTCAGAGCATTAAGGAGCCAACAGGCCTGTTTCCAGTTGTGAAAAGATGGCTTAAGACCATCAACTCTTGAGCTGCCTTTGGTGAGATGGGTGGTACACTGGATGGATGGATGGATGGATGGACAGACAGATAGATATGGATGGATAGATGATAGATAGATAGATAGATAGATAGATAGATAGATAGATGGATGGATGGAGGATGGACAGACAGATAGAGATGATGGACGATGGAGGGATAGATGGATGGATGGATATCTAGACTGGATGAGATGGATGGATGGATGGATGGATGGATGGATGGACGGACGGACAGACAGAGATATGGATGGATAGATGGATAGATGGATAGATGGATAGATGGATGGATGGATATGGATAGATAGATAGATAGATAGATAGATAGATAGATAGATATGGATGGATGGATGGATGGATGGATGGATGGACGGACAGACAGACAGAGATTTGGATGAATAGATAGATATATAGACAGACAGACAGATATATAGATAGATAGATAGATGTAGATGGATGGATGGATGGATGGAGAGACAGACAGAGATTTGGATAGATAGATAGATAGATAGATAGATAGATAGATAGATAGATAGATGTAGATGGATGGATGGACGGACAGACAGACAGACAGAGATTTGGATGGATGAATGGATAGATAGATAGATAGATAGATAGATAGATAGATAGATAGATAGATAGAGGTGGATGGATGGATGGCTTTTCCATAGAAATTGCGGGCTCAGTTATGATCATAAGTTGAGGACTATCTGTACTGCAATGTGGCAATGACCCAGGACCTACCACATTCAAAAACTGGACAACACTGATTGGAATTCCTCTGGAGTCTTGGAACCTCACAGGGACCACAGTTAATGGCTGAGAAAGAGAGAGAGAGAGAGAGAGGGAGGGGGAGGGAGGGAGGGAGGGAGAGAGAGAGAGAGAGAAACAAGCATCAATATTCAAACAGGATAAGCCAACTTCTAAGAATTCTCCAGGGGCCATTTTGACCTTCCAGCAGAACAATAGGGTACACATGTTTGGCAAATTCCCACTGAAGATTCAGAATTACAGAATAACAACAGTTGGAAGGGGACATGGAGCTCTTCTAGTCCACCCCATCCTGTTCATGCAGGAGACCCTATAATATCCTGGACAAATGGCTGTCCTGTCTCTTTCTGAAAACCTCTAGTGATGGAGCACCCACAACCTCTGAAGGCAAGCACTTCAACAGATTAATTGTTCTCATTGTCAGGAAATTTATCCTTAGTTCTAGGTTGGCTCTCTCTTTGATAGGTGTCATGCCCCTGTTTGACTCTGATTCTGAGGGGGAGGTCGAACAGCTGTCAGGGAGTGGGAGTGGGGCTCTGGTGGCTGTGGAGGAAACTGGGGAAGGGCACAGACCAGATGGGCATTCAGAGGAAGACCCAGGCCCATCCCTCTTCATCCTAGGGCACGCAGGGAGGAACAGATAAGGGAGCAACGTGGGTTACGGAGGAGAAAAAGGCCCTGATTCCCTCCATTAGCTGCAGCTGGGAAAACAGGATATAAAGGGTGTTTGCGCACAGCACCTTGCTGGAAGCAAAGCGTGCATTATCTTTGTTTGTCAAGTCCTCTCTGGGTTCTGGCGTCCTCCCAACTGTGTGTGTTTTGTTATCTTTTGAGTTCTGCAATTCCTTATCCTGCCTTGTCTCGCTAATTGCTGCAGCGTGGTTTGTGTTGGCTTTTATTTACAATTTATACGTACTTTGGGGTCGGACTGAATTTCTTCCCTTTAAAAACTGTTCTTGGGAGAGTTTTCTCTCCAGCCGATGTTAACTGGACATTGGGGGCCAAGTTGGAGGAATTAAAGGGACTTTACCTACTTTTGTGACTTTGTTGCTTTTGTGCCACGCCCCAACCATCACAATAGGTTTCCACCCATTACTTCTTATTCTGCCCCCAGTTTTTTTTGTTAAATGCCCCTCTTCTTCTCTGGGAGAGCCACTCAAAGACACTGCTATCATGTCACACGTAGTCCTTCTCTTCGTTAGAGTAGACATATTCAGTTCCCACAATGTTCATCATATGCTTTAGCCTCCAGTCCCTTTATTGTCTTCTGTTGATCTTCTCTCCACTCTTTCTAGAGTCTCAACATCTTTTTGTATCGTGATAACCAAACTGGATGCAATATTCCAAGTCTGGCTTACCAGTGCAGTATAAGGCAGTATTAACACTTCATACGATCTTGATTCTATCCCTCTGAAAACTCATCTAACAACAAGAATTTCACGGGTTCAGAATAGGTGGGACGAAGGGAGAAAAGATGGGGAGATTTGCTTCCTGAAAGATCAGGCCTGGGTTCCACATCGGCACTTCCAAAATGGATCTCAAGTCAGGACTTTGAAAAAGACACAGGAAATGCATAACCCTTCAGATGAATCTGGAACATCTTCATCCCTCCTTTGAAAATGGGAAGAGCTTTCATAAGACTTGCTGCGGAGATCTTTATAGAGTGGTACCGTGTTTCCCCGAAAATAAGATCTACCCCGAAAATAAGACCTACCCCGAAAATAAGACATACCCCAAAAATAAGACCTAGTGTGTTTTTGGGAGCCAAAAAAAATATAAGACAGTGTCTTATTTTCGGGGAAACACGGTACTAATACCACTCTATAAAGCCTTAGTAAGACCACACCTAGAATGCTGCATCCAGTTTTGGTCACCACACGATAAAGAAGATGTCGAGACTCTAGAACAGAGGTGGGCAATTATGGCCCCTTTACAACTTGTGGACTTCAACGCCCAGAATTCCTGAGACGGCACAATCATGGCAATTCCTGGGCATGGCTGGGACAGGAATTCTGGGAGCTGAAGTCCACAAGTTGTAAAGGGGCCATAATTGCCCACCTCTGCTCTAGAAAGAGTGCAGAGAAGAGCAACCAGGATGATTAGGGGACTGGAGGCTAAAACATACAATGAACGGTTACAGGAACTGGACATGGTAGCATCCCTTCCCTGATTGGCCCTCCCACCCAGCCCTGTGCTTTTCTCTTCTTTATCCTCTCAGCTGATTGGCACTGCAGGCCTCAGCTGCTCTGCGCACGCAATCACTGAACTAGTAGTGGAACAGGTAGGATCCCACTGCTACTTCCAGGCCTTTTGAAAAGACATTGGGGCTTACGTTTGGCTGTCGTACAAGGCTGAGCTGCACAACTAACTGTCCTATTCTCCAGGCACATGCAGACTTTACAGGGTTCAGTGGAAGGAATCCACGTTTCCAAGGGCTGTGGGGATAACAAAGAGAAGGATAAATGAATCTTTCTAATTGGCTTGGATACAAACGAGAGCTACTGCCTTTGACCCGAGGTACAAATAATTTCAGGGCCTCGCCCTTTCCCCCAATTGCACCAGCACACTCCTGAAAACACTGGAAGAAAGAGAAACGTGTCGTTAAATAAAGCATACCAAATGTTAACTCAATAAGACAAGTAAAGCCAGACTTTGGAAAATTTCAGGACATATAGTGTTTCGCATTATTTCCTTGGTCATGCATTTTACAACAAAGGCACACCAGCCTATTTTACACTAAAAACGTTCCAGATTCTTCCGTGAGCATATCCTTTCCTAAGAATATAGGCTGATGGTAAACAGACATGGAGCTACATAACTGTAACTCCTTGGGGAGGCTGCTAAAAAGCAATAAATAACTCCGAAGAGCAATGGACACCAAAGGTGTTCCACAGATGGAAACAAAACGACAGGAAAATATTAAATAGCCTAAGGCTACCCCTGCTCACAAAGCAAAAGCTGGGATTTTCATTTCTGAGGGACACCTAGGATTTTTTTTTTTTGCCTCAGGTTCCATTTTGAAAATCATGCCCCCATGACATAATATTTATTTCTTTATATGGCATTTTGAAAAACGATGTAGAATTTTCCACACAGTATTGATGGTCAGGGAGAAAAAGGACTCTGATGACCCGGGGTGTGACACAAAAATAACCAAGGCACAAAAATAGTTTCTTTAATGCCTCCAACTTGGCCCCAATGTCCAATTATCCTTGGCTGGAAATCAAACTCTTCAAGAAAACAGTTTACGGAGGGAGTAAATGCAGTCTGCACCCAAAGTAAAGTTAATTTGAAATAAAAAAAACTCAACACAAACCACACGGAAGGAATTACTACGGCAGGCAAGGATGATTAATTGCAGACTTCTACCAGATAACACAGCCACCACAGTTGTGAGGAAGCCAAAACACAGATAAGCTCCGACAAGAATAATGCATGCTTTGCTACCAGCACTGGGCCATGCACGGTTTGTCCTGTTAAACAGTCCTCCCAGCTGCAGCCCATGAAGGGGATCAGGGCCCCTTCCTCCCCCATAGACCATACCACTCACGTTCCTCCCTTATCCGCTCCTCCCTGTGTTCCCTAGGATGAAGAGGGGATGGGTCTGGTTCTTCCTCTGAATGCCCATCCGGCCTGTGCCCTTCCCCAGTTTCCTCCACAACCTCCAGAGCCACACTTCCACTCCCTGTCAGCTGTTCCTCCTCTCCCTCGGAGTCAGACTCCAATAGGGGCATGACAAGGCCCAACAAAATAAGGATAAGATTCCTGCCATTTATTTGTTTGTTTATTGGTTAAAAAATTTAAAAATAGCTTATTTCTCTGTGGGGCTATTCTGGAACCGAAAAAAAAAGATAGCAAATGTAATAATAACAGTAGCAAAGTAATACTGTGTAAATAATAAACAGCGGGAGTATAGGTAGTCCTCGGCTTACGACCACAACTGAGCTCAAAATTTCTGTTGCTGAGTGAGATGGTTGAAAAGTGAGTTTTGTCCCATTTTACAGCCTTTTTTTGCCACAGTTGTTAAGTGAATCACTTCAGTTGTTAAGTTGGTAACACGATTGTTAAGTGAGTCTGGCTTCCCTATTGACTTTGCTTGTCAGAAGGTCACAAAAGGGGATCATGTGACCCCAGGATACTGCGACCGTCATAAATATGTGCCAGTGGCCACTGGCCTCTGAATTTTGATCAAATGACCATGGGGAATGCTGCAATGATCCTAAATAGCAATAGCCCTTAGACTTATATACCACTTCACAATGCTTTACAGCCCTCTCTAAGCGGTTTACAGAGTCAGCCTATTGCCCCCAACAATCTGGGTCCTCATTTTACCCACCTCGGAAGGATGGAAGGCTGAGTCAACCTGTGTCATGCCCCTGTCAGACTCTGATTCAGAGGGGGAGGCTGAGCAGCTGACAGGGAGTGGGAGTGTGGCTGTGGAAGAAACTGGGGAAGGGCAAAATCCAGCTGGGCAGAGCAGGGGAGAGGTAGAACAAGGCAGAGGGAGTTCAGAGGAAGACCCAGGCCCACCCACTCTTCATCCTAGGGCACACAGGGAGGAACGGAGAAGGGAGCAATGTGCATTGCGTGACTTTTGGGGGAGGAAAGGGCCCTGATTCCCTTCATTAGCTGCAGCTGCAACACAGTGTTTAAAAAGGGAAGTTGCACACAGCAAACTGTTGGGAGCAAATCGTGAATTATCTGGTATTGCCGAGGCTTATCTGGGTTCCTGGCATCTTCCCAACTGTGTGTGTTTTACTAGGCTTTCAAGTCTGCAATTCCCTCTCCTGCTCTGTCAAGTTAATTACCGTAGCGTGGTTTGTGTGGATTTTTATTTACAGTTTGTATGTACTTTGTTTTCGGACTGAATTTTCTCCACTTAAATTTCCTCCACTTGGGAGAGTTTTGCCCCCAGCCAAAGGTAACCTGGACATTGGGGGCAAAGTTGGAAGTATTAAAGGGACACTTCTTGCTTATTTGACTGTGCTGCCTTTGGGCCACGCCCTGGGTCATCACAATCTTGAGCCTGGTGTGATTCAAACTGCCAAACTTCTGGCAGCCGGCAGTCAGCAGAAGAAGCCTGCAGTACTGCATTCTAACACTGCGCCGCCATGACTCCTGGTGTAATGTAAAAAAAAACCTGTCATGTCACTTTTTTTCACTGGTGTTGTAACTTCGAACCGTCACAAAAAATGGGTTGTTGTAAGTTGAGGACTACCTGTATCTGCTGAAGTTGATACTCTGTGGATGGCACTGATATATGGACTGGATCCTATGAAATCTGGAAGTTCCTGTCTCTCTGATGGTTTTTCATTTTCTCAGTAGATAGTAGGAACAATGGCCTTTTACTTGTGGGCTTCAACTCCCAGAATTCCTGAGCCAGCCAGGGGAATTCTGGGAGTTGAAGTCCACAAGTCATAAAAGGGCCATCGTTCTCCCTCTCTGCAGTAAACAATGGGAGTCCAGAATGACAGCCTCACCTGATGATGAGTTCCATCTTCGCTGATGCATTGGGAGCAGATATCTTCGTGAACACAGGTGCCATCCAGGATAACCTGTCCAGGTGGACAGAAACAGCCCTCGGTGGGATAGTCCATGCAGACTTGCAAGTTGGTCCCATTCTCACAGTGTTTCGTGCAGCCTTTCTGGCAGTGCTGGTATATCAAAGAGTCTGGGCATTTCATGGCTGCAGAGGTCAAGCAAACAAAGGGAGGCCAACAAGAGTCCATTAGTAAAATAAGCAGGGTAGCCCGGGCAGACCATAAATTAGTTAAGAAAGGATCAATGTAAAATGGGGCTAAAAATAAACCATCTCTAATCTGCCCTGGATGCTCGAATTAGGTTGTGGGGAAGGGGGGGAATCTAATTAGGCTAAGTACAATTCTTGCCAACAGTGAGAAATGCCAAGGATGTCATTTCAGATTTTGATCGCCAAGCAAATTCAAAGCTGAAGCTCAAAAGAAGTTTACAGTATTTCAGGAGTAGTTAAAATAGCAGCATGGATGAGCTTCAAATAATTGAACAACCGGTTCTCTGCTTGGCTGCTGGGTGGGCGTGGCTATGGTGGGCGTGGCCTAGTCAGCCTCCTGCACCACTCTGAGAGCTGCGCCCCCGTGCCCTGTTTTTTGACCTAGTCGGCCTCGCTGCGTCATCGTGAGGGGGAAAAAAACAGGCCCATTTCCAGCCTTCTGGAGCCTCTGGGAGGCCCATTTTGTGGGTTCCAGAGGCTTCCCTCAAGCCTCCAGGAGGTCTGTTTTCGCCCTCCCCAGGCTCCGGAGGCTCTCTAGAGGCTGGAAACGGGCCCAGAACAGAATAAGAGAGTCAGAAGGGACCTTGGAGGTCTTCTAGTCCAACCCCCTGCTCAGGCAGGAAACCCTGTGCTATTTCAGACAAATATGGTTGTCCAATCTCTTCTTAAAAACTTCCAGTGTTGGAGCATTCACAACTTCTGGAGGCAAGTAGTTCCACTGATTAATTGTTCTCACTGTCAGGAAATTTCTGCTTAGTTCCAGGTTGAATCTCCCCTTGATTAGTTCACTAGAGTAGGATAATTTCCTATTGTAACTCTCAACTGGAGCCTTCTATGCTGCAGTAATAATAAGACGCTAAAAGTTGCGTAATAATATTGCGTGAACGCATATTTTTCATTGCATTTGGCTTTTTAAACCCATTTGCAAATTGATGCGGAAGCCTTCCAAATGAATGTGAGATTGGGAGGAAAAAAAATAACAGATTGAGAGGAAAAAAGAGATTAATTGGTCCCCAACATCCAGAGCATGAGTGGTTTTAAAAGCCAAACAGAATTGCTCCAAGAAACTGGATATAAATCAGGTTTGGGTCTGATTTTTTTTCCCCAAACTTCATCTTAAACTTGACATAAATTGCTTTTAAGTACCATTAGAAGAGAATATTTCACATTGCTTTAAAGGCCATTGCTATTTTTATTATTATTAGAGCATGAATAGTGGTTAGAATTCAAAGGCATAAATTTGACAGGGTGTAACAAAGACACCCTTCTTGCTTCTACAGTGTGATGATCGGGGTGGGGGGGATACAAAACAAACACAGTCACAAAACCCAGTGAAGCCTTTTATTCCTTCACTTTGCTTCTAAGCTCCAAATATCCTTGAGGCAAGACAAAAAACTCCCACACAAGCAGTTACAAGAAGGAGGGAAAAAACAACACAAACCAGGCAAGATAAAGGCTGAGGATGTCCACAGATAACACACACTGAGAAGGATGCCAAACTCAGAGAGGAACTATAAACTAGAGATATTTACATGCTTTGTTTCCAGCACTTGCCCACATGCATGTCCGTCCTCTTATCCAGTTGTCACAGCTGCAGCCCATGAAGAGGATCAAGGCCCTCTCCTCCCCAGTAGACCACGTCTCTCCCTTATCCTCTCCTCCCTGCACACCCTAGGATGGAGAGGGGATGGGCCTGGGTCCTCCTCTGACTGCCCAGCCAGCCTCTGCCTTTCCCCAGCCTCTTCCACAACCTCCGGAGCCACACTTCCACTCCCTGTCAGCTGTTCCTCCTCTCCCTCAGAGTCAGTCTCCACCAGGGGCATGACATACAGATAGTCCTCGACTTAACAACAGTTCATTTAGTGACCACTCAAAGTTACGATGGCACCAAAAATGTGGTGGATGACTGTTTTGCACAGTTACCGCCTTTGTAGCATCCCATAGTCATGGGATCAAAATTCAGATGCTTGGCAACTGGTTCATACTTATGACCATTGCTGTGTCCCATGGCCACGTGATCTTATTTGCGACCTTCCAACAAGCAAAGTCAACAGGGAAGACAGATTCACTTAACGACCGGGTGACTAACTCATCAACAGCAGTGATTCACTTCCATGGTGGCAAGAAAGGTCATAAAATGGGGCAAAAGAAAGTCCCACTTAACGACATAAATTTTGGGCTCAATTGTGGTTGTAAGGCAAGGGCTATCTGCATTGGCAGATGCCTTTTTATTTAACTTGTAAGGATCATCTAAGAAAGGGTGGGATTCAAATATCCCAGCAACTGGTTCGCTGCCTGGTTGCTGGGTGGGCGTGGCCATGGTGGGCATGGCCTACTGGAACTTCCAGGAGGGCTGTTTTTCACCTTCACCAGAGTCCGGAGGCTTCCCTCAGGCAAAAATTCAAGGTGCTGGTACTTACCTATAAAGCCCTACATGGCTTAGGGCCGGGGTACCTGCGGGAACATCTGCCAGCATCGAATACACATAGCCGCATCCACAGACAGGGCCCCCTTGGGGTACCGTCGGCCAAACAATGTCAGCTGGCGGTCCCTAGGAGGAGGGCCTTGTCTGTGGGAGCACCCACTGTATGGAACCAGCTTCCCCTCGAGCTACGATTGGCCCCCGACCTCCGCTCCTTCCACCGCGGCCTAAAGACTTGGTTATTCGAACAAACCGGCCTGGACTGAGGGGGCGGTTTAGTTTTAAACGTCATGTGATGGGGTTTTAAATACTTATTTGGTCTAATTAGGTTTAATAATCTTTTAATTCTTTTAAACTTTTGTATTGGGTGTTTTTATGTGAGCCGCCCCAAGTCCCTAGGGAGATAGGGCGGCATATAAAACCAATAAATAAATAAATAATAAATAAAAATGGCCTCCACTGGGGTCCGGAGACCCTCTGGAAGCCGGAAACAGGCCCATTTCCAGAACTTCCAGGAGGGCCAATTTTCACCCTCCTAAAGCCTCCACGTGGACCCTGCACTTACCTGCATCAAAATGGGCCACGTGGAGACTCCTGGGAGGGGCAGGGCAGGGTGGGAGGGACCAGCCTGTTGATTCAACTACCACTTCGGTGAACCAGATGTTAATTTAACATCCAGTCCACCCAAACCGGTCCGAACCGGCTGAATCCCACCTCTGCATCTAAGGAAATTAAAGGTATTGCAAAAAAAAAAAAACACCAGAGACGGCATTTTCATCCAAAGGAATAAAAACCCTTACCACAGAAATCCGGCGTTCTCCAGTCCACACACACCCCGTGCACTTTGCAAAGATGGGCGTAGGAGGCTATAATCTCACACACTTCCTCCCCAACGCAATTGTTCTCTTCGCACGTTGCATAGAATATGTTGGGAGGGATGACCTGATGGCACTCGTAAAAAGGAGTGGAAAGCAGGATGCTGCAGCGCCTGCTCGCGTGCTCGACACAAACCTCAGGCCTTCTCTCCTTGCAAACCCTCCCCGGTTGCCAAAGGGTCCAGTCTTGGATGAAACCAGTGACGTCACGAGTAATGGAGTCATTCTTTAAGAGCAGGTCGTTCTCGCTGTTTTGGTCACACACCCCTAAAGGAAACGCAGAGGGAAAAAATTAAGCGATTGCAAAAATCAAGGGTGTCAAAAAGTCGATTTCGTTAAGGCCCGCATCGGGGTTGTGTTTGACCTTGGGGAGCTGGGATGGGAGTGGCTGGGATGGGTGTAGCCAGTGTGGGCGTGGCTACTTCAACATTACTCGTGTCGGGGGCACCTGTGGTGGCCAAGTGCTAAGGTAGGACTTTCCTCAGACTCTCCCTCACTTCTTTCTTTCTTTCTTTCTCTTTCTTCCTTTCTTCTTTTCTTTCTTTCTTCCTTCCTTCCTTCCTTCCTTCCTTCTCTTTCTTTCTTTCCTTCCTTCCTTCTTTCTTTCTCTTTCTTTCTTTCCTTCCTTCTTTCTCTTTCTTTCTTTTTTCCTTCTTTCCAACTTTCTTTCCTTCTTAGCTTCCTTGGCTTCCTTCTTCCTTTGGCTTCCTTTCCTTCATTCTCTTTTCTTTCTTTCTTTCTCTCTCTCTCTCCTGGTTCATTCCTTCATTCCTATATTTCCTTCCTTCTCAACCATATTTTCTGTTTCATTCATCATTACATCAGCAATCTTTTTTTCTTTCTTGTCCCTTCCTTCCTTCCAATGACTTTCCTTTTCCTTCCTTCATTCCTTTCCTTCTTTCCTTCAAGATCCAGATCCTTCCTTCTTTCATTCTTTCTCTTCCTTTCTTTCCTTCTTCCTTCCTTCTTTCTCTCTCTCTCTCCTCTTCTATTTCTTCTTCCTTTCCTTCCTTCCTTCCTTTTCTTCTTTTTCCTTCCTTCTTCCTTCTCCTTTCTTCTTCCTTCCCCTCTTTCCTTCTTTTTTTTTCCTTCTTCTCCATCTTCCCTTCTTTTCTTTGTCTTTCCTCTTTCCTCTTTCCCTTTCTCCTTTCCTGCCTCTTCTTGCAGGCTCAAAGCAAAGAAAAAACATTTCTCCTTTAGTTTTGTTTTTAGTTTGTTTTGATAGCCCTCTTCTTAAAACTTCCAGTGTTGGAGCATTCACAACTTCTGGAGGGAAGTTGTTCCACTGATTATTTCTTCTCACTGTCAGGAAATTTCTCCTTAGTTCTAGGTTGCTTCTCTCCTTGATTAGTTTCCATCCATGGCTTCTTGTCCTGCCCTCAGGTGCTTTGGAGAATAGCTTGACTCCCTCTTCTTTGTGGCAGCTACTCAAATATTGGAAGACGGCTATCATGTCTCCCCTAGTCCTTCTTTTCATTAAACTAGACATACTCCAATTCCAGCAACCATTTTTTATCTGTTTTAGCTTCCAGTCCCTTAATCATCTTAGTTGCTCTTCTCTGCACTCTTTTCAGAGTCTCAACATCCTTTTTAATATTGTGGCGACCAAAACTGGATACAATACTCCAAGTGTGGTCTTACCACAAGGCCTCATAGAGACCGAATGCATCGAAGAGAGATCCATTAAACCAAAGATTTACTATTGAGATATTAACATTTGAAAGGCTTCGGTCGTTGCTGAACTATCAGAAACGGCACTTGGGGAGGGACTTTTCGAACGTACCACAAAGCCCATACATTTTGAGGCAAAGCTCTTGGGCTAAGTTGTAAGGTGAACTCATTGTTGCTTGGAGTGAAGGCAAGGGTGTGGTTCTGTTGCAAAAACTTGACTTCGTGCATTATCGTCCCATAGATGTTGACTTCCAATCGACCATTATTATAAGGAGGTATAACTTCCAGGCCGTTCACAGCAACCTGTTTTTGAAAACGGGTTAAAGAAGAATTAGATTAGAATTAGCAGAGTTGGAAGGGACCTTGAAGGTCATCTAGTCCAACCCCTCCACCCAAGCAGGAGACCTGTTCTGACCTAAGATGCCCCAACAACATGAAGTCGACTCCTCGTCCCAATAAAGCCCATTTATTTAGTTTACAGTGAATTCCTATCCAGCAAAGTCCCAGCCAACAGTCTTTCAAGATATTTCCCAATTACCGACCTTTATCAGGCTTGGAGAGTTGCCAGGCCAATATCTTTCAGATGCCACACTGTAGCAGACAATACTTGGCAAGAATGCAGGAACAGATCTTCCCCCAATTGTCTCCTGCAAAGCCCCACTCCCCTTTCACTCCTCTTTTATTCCCTATGGGAGGGCCATTCACCATCCACCTGTGGCTTTACTCCCATGTTGATCCTTGTTCCTTAGCTGTTCCCTTCTTCTGGCAGCTCTGTGCATGCGCACACTGGGAACAGGCTCCAGCTATTCCTCTTCCCCACTGATGTCTTACTCCGAAGGCAGCTGATAACTGTCAGATGGTCCTGTCCTCATCTCTGCCTCCAACGCAGAGCCCTCATCAGAGCCTTCCTTAGACTCCAGGACTGGCCCATGTTCCTCCCCAGCCTCCTCACTCTCCAAATCTGCCGCCAGCTCTGCTGGTGGGCCACAACAAGACCCACACAAGTCTCTTCTTGAAAGCCTCCAGTGATGAAGCTCCCACAACTTCTGAATTAAACCACAGAGGTCAAGCACATCAATTTGGAAGCAATGGGGATCGGAAGGGGCAGCTAAAATCCACCAGGAGGTTGAAAGCAAAATACAGGTTGTCCTTGACTTACAGCAGTTCACCCAGCAACCTTTCGAAGCTGCACTGTCATTGAGAAAAGCGAGCTGCAGCTGTTTTTCACACTTAACGACTGTTATGTATACAGGTTTGAATGTCATTGGTTTAGTTTGAACTGTTCTTGTAAAATGTCAAAAATGATTGGTTTACTTATGCTGGCTATAAGTAGCAGCCGCAGCCCAGCCAAATCGGGTCTGTTATGAGCTGTGGTCACTAATAAACTCTTCACTGAAGCACTCCGCATCTGACTCTTCATGCAAACTTAACAACGACCATTGAGGCATCCCCATGGTCAGGTGATTTATATTCGAATGCTTGACAATGGACTCGCATTTATGACAGTCACAGTGTCACATGATCCCATTTTGCGACCTTCTGACAAGCAAAGACAATAGGGGAAGCCAGATTCACTTAACGATCATATTAACTCATTTAACAACTGCAGGGCTTTGCTTAACAACAGCGGCAAGAAAAGTCACACAAAACTCACTTAACAAAGTCCTCACTCAGCGACATAAATGTGGAGCTCAATTGTGGTTGTACAACCACAATTGTGCTCAAAATTTTTGTGGCTAAGCGAAACATTGGTTAAGCAAGCTTTGCCCCATTTTATACGACCTTTCTTGCCACCGTTGTTAAGCGAAATGCTGCAGTTGTTAGGTTAGCAACCCGATGGCTTCCCTCATTGACTTTGCTCATTGGAAGGTCACAAAAGGGGATCACGTGCTGCAACTGTCGTAACTATGAACCAGTTTCCAAGGGTCTGAAATTTTTGATCACGTGACCGTGGCGAACGCTGCAATGGTCGTAAGTGTGAAAAACGGTCCAAAGTCGCTATTTTTCCATGCCGTTGTAACTTTGAATGGTTCCCTAATTGAATGCTTGTGAAGTTGAGGACTAGCTGCATACAAGAGGATGTGTGATGACCTGGGGCGTGACACAAAAATAACCAAGTCACCAAAATAGAAGAAAGTCCCTTGATGCCTCCAACTTGGCCCCAATGTCCAATTATCCTCAGCTGGATATCAAACTCTTAAAGAAAACAGTTTACGGAGGGAGTAAATGCAGTCCCCACCCAAACTAAAATTAATTCGAAATAAAAAACACAACACAAACCACACTGAAGGAATTACTACGGCAGACAAGGATGATTAATTGCAGACTTCTATCAGATAATGCAGCAACCACAATTGGGAGGAAGCCAAAACACAGATAAGCCCTCGCAGCTGCAGCCCATGAAGGGGATCAGGGCCCCTTCCTCCCTCATAGCCCACACCACTCACGTTTCTCCCTTATCTGCTCCTCCCTGCGTGCCCTAGGATGAAGAGGGGATGGGCCTTGGTTTTCCTCTGAATGCCCATCCGGCCTGTGCCCTTCCTCAGTTTCCTCCACAACCACCACAGCCACACTCCCACTCCCTGTCAGCTGTTCCATCTCTCCCTCAGAGTCAGACTCCAATAGGAGCATGACAGGATGCTTGGATGGAAGGACAGCCATCTTGAGTGGGAAGCAAAACTTGTTTCCCCAACCACCAGAAGGATGGTAGGTGATATGAAGCCCCAAAGAAGAGGGGAAAAATAATAATTTCTGGCATAGTTGTGGTGCCACGTTTGCAGTGTACGAGACTTCTGGAGCAGCTACTGCCGTCTTAGTGCAACCCACCACAATTAAATGGCAATCTGTTCCGAATTACCCTGTTTTGTCCTGGAATTTGGGGTTTGTCCAGTCCCGCAGCATAGCCTGACAGTTTATTCCTTTTATATGGAAAGAGGTTTGCTCTTGCTCATAAAGGCCGATTACTGCAAATAAGGTTGGGGCCTTTTTGGAACACGATCTCTCTTTAAATCAGTCTCTGAATGAATGAAAGCCCATTTTTCTGATCTAAAAGGAAGTAGAGGGAGAATCTGGGGAAACTGTTCACCTGAAGTTTAAACAGATTAACAGAGTTGGAAGGGACCTTGTAGGTCATCTTGTCCAACCCCCCTGCCCAAGGAGGAGTTCCTATAGCAGGGGTCTTCAAACTTGACAGCTTTAAGATTTGTGGACTTCAACTCCCAGAATTCCTCCTCCAGTCAAGTTAGCTCAGGAATTATGGGAGTTGAAGTCCAGAAAGTCTTGTGATGTTTTGATCTACTGTGCATGTATACAAAGTTTATACTTCACTTCCTGTAACTTCCGTTTTTTCCTTTGTTCTTTTCTATATGCCTTGGTGGAGATTAGGTTGCAAGTAAGTAGCTCCATGTAGGTTTTCTTATTTTATAAATAAAAATGTTTTTAGATTACTTCCCGGGTCTACTTTTTATCAACGTTGACAGCAAAGAAAAACACGGTCTATCACCTCTAATTACCGTGTTTCCCCGAAAATAAGACCTACCCCGAAAATAAGACCTACCCCAAAAATAAGACCTACCCCGAAAATAAGACCTAGTGTGTTTTTGGGAGCCAAAAAAATATATAAGACAGTGTCTTATTTTCGGGGAAACACGGTAGCAGGGATGTTTGAAGAATTTTTACTCCCTGAAACAAAGCTTTTTCAAGCCTTGGCAATGGTCTCAGAGAATGGCTTGACACTCTGTCCGTCACCACAAGACCAAACTGCCTCTCAATTATTTGTCTTGAAATGAAGCCTACGGGGCATTTTAGCAATTCTGCTGTGCTTTTTGAGTCACCTCTCATGGATCCATCCTAATTAAATCAAAGTAAACAGGAGCCACCTTGACCCACTCTCCTTTTCTTTCTCACGTTGGTCTCTTACCGTCATGTTGTCATAGAGCTGCACAGAGGAGCCCTGGTATGTGACTTCAAGGGCGTTCATGCAGTTGAGTTTGGGGACCGAGCTGCATGCGCCATTGTGAAGAATCACTTCAATGTCTTCTTCTTTGTCTTCGAACAAGGTGTAGGAGCAGTTGCCTATCAGCTTAAAATCCAGTCCATCAAAGGTGACAATGTGCCTGGTTGAACTTCCCATGCATGTACCTATAAAGAGGAAGTTAAAAGATGATCTTCAAAGGACACTCCTTACTTGTTACATACCCTTCTCTTTCTTTGCTGCACACGTGTAAGACACACTCCATAGAACTCCAGGGAACTGTGGTGGTGCAGTGGCTAGAATAAGATACTGCAGGCTACTTCTGCTGAGTGTTGGCTGCCTGCAATTTGGCATTTCAAATCTCATCAGGGCTGACTCAGCCTTCCATGCTTCTGAGGTGGGTAAAATGAGGAACCCAGGTTGTTGAGGGCGATATGCTGACTCTGTAAACTGCTTAGAGAGGGCTGTAAAGCCCTGTGAAGTGGTATATAAGTCTATGTGCTATTGCTATTGCATGCACCTTTCCAAATAAGGAGTTAGAATAGTGCCCCCCCCAAACCCTTTGGGGACCAGGGACTGGTTTCACGGAAAGAGTTTTTTCCGTGGACCAGAAGTAGCGCGGTTTTATGCGCTGCCTGCATTCCGTGGATGGGACTTCACTTGTTTGCTCAGCCCAGTTTCTGGCATGCTGAGAACTGGTGCCAGTCCACACACTGGGTGTTGGGGACCTCTGAGTCAGAGGACTTAAAGGCTGTTAGGAATACAGACTAACAGAGAGGGAAGGGATCTTCTATTCCAACTTTTTGCTCTAGCAGGAGACCCTATACCATTCTGGACAAATTGCTGCCCAAACTCTTCTTACCAAACCTCCAGTGATAAAGTGTCCACTTCTGGAGGCAAGCTATTCCACTGATTAATTTTTCTGACTGACAGAAAAATTCTCCTTAGTTCTAGCTTGGGTATCTCTTTGAAAAGTTTCCATCTATTACTTTCTTGTCCTGCCCTCTGGTGCCTTGAAGAATAGATCAACCCCCCTCTTCTCTGTGACAAGCCCTCAAATAATGGAAGACAGCAATCATGTCATCCCCTTCAATTCTCTTCACTAGATTACACCTGGCTACAGTCCAAATCATTCAATATATACTCCAGCCTCCAGTCTCCTAATCAGAGGTGCTATTCAGTAGGTTCTGACCAGTTCTGGAGAACCAGTAGCGGAAATTCTTGGAGTCGTTCGAGAACCGCAAATCTCACTCTCTGATTGGCCCCCGCCCATCTCTTCTCTGCCTCCCATTGAGCCCCAGCTGATTGGCTGGATCTCCTTTGGTTGCCCTGCACAGGAGAACGGAGCTGGAAAGCAGGTTAGTGGGGTGGGGAGGGAATGGGAATTTTGCAGTATCCTTTCCCTGCCATGCCCACCAAGCCACACCCACAGAACCGGTAGTAAAAAAAAAAATTGAATCCCACCACTGCTCCAAATCATCTTTGTTGTTCTCCTCTGAACACTTTCTAGAGTCTCAACATCATATTTTGTAGCGTGTGACCCAAACTGGATGCAATATTCCAAGCGTGGTCTTACCAAGGCAGTATAAAGCTGTACTACACATGATCTTGATACTATCCTTCCGGTGCTGCAGACTAGGACTGCATTGGCTGTTTTCGGCAGCCACAGCAGATTTTTCTTTTAAGGATTTTGCTAGCTGGAGCTTTCTCCAATCAAAATTCCTGGTCTGAAAAATGTCAGTGCAGAAAGGAGATCAGTTGCTGGTAGACTGCTCATGTTTACTTCCCAGCTCAATCAGCATCTTGCTTTGGGACATGAGATGGGGAACTTTTGGTCCAAATCAGCTAAGCTGCACCCTTCTATTACCACCCTCCATATGGCTGGATGGTTGTGAATTAAGAGATCAGAAAGCTCTGCTGGGCCACCACTTCCCAACTGCTGTTCCATGCCATTTCTCCCTGTGCTGCTACTTTGGTCTGTCTGCAGGATTCCATTGTAGAATTTTCTAACATGTGAGAATATATCTTAAGGTCAGTAGTAAAGCTGGTCCCCAGCCCTCTCCTAGAAGAATGAAATATTTTAGGAAATATTAAAAAGGCAGAATATTACATTTCCCTGGATGAGAAAAGGAGAAACTTGTTTTTTTTAAAAGACTCCCTGCCCACTGCAGATATTTGGCCCATTGAGCAGGACTGGGCCAGCCTATCTAAAAGACAATTAAAACTTCAGTTCCAGGAGGATGGGATTAAAACATGATCCTCAGGACATAATAGGATTAGCCTTCTACCCACCTAGCAGCAGGGCTGACTGCATTGCGAAATCACCTGGGGACATTGTATCACCCAGCAAGGTTCAACCAAACTGAATTCAGACAATGTAAAAAGTTAGCTATGACTCCTGCATAGCCCCCTGGGAGTCTGACAACAACCAATATAATACATGCTCTTGCCACAGGAACAGGAAGCTCGAGGGCAAGGCCCAAAAGAGGGTACAAATCTCTCTCTCTCTCTCAACTCCATGTGTTCAGCTACCCAGGATCTCAAACCCATGTGGTCCTGTCCATCAATAAACCATCTTTCCAATCAGCCTCCATGTTTCCAGTGTCTTTCTCCCCGCTTGGAACTGAACCCAGATGGATATTTCTTCCAACAGTAGCATCAAATGGCTTTTCAGAACGCTCGCATCTTACTGTGAAGACAGTCCTTCCACTGGGAAGCACCTGGCAGAGGGAAGACTTTATACAAATGCACCCCACCACAAGCCTTAGGGGAAAACACATCTTTCCCCAGTGAGAAAAATATGAATGTCTTCAATTATGCACTGGACATGCAGCTCCTTTTGCCTTGTGCTCTTTCTCTCCATAAAAAGCCTCCCAGAAACACACCTCTGGGCAGCAAATAATTTACTTTGGAAGAAGAGACATTACAATCAACATGCATTCCTTAAAATTTAGAAATGAACTGCCTTATTTTGTTCAACATGCGTGTCATTTACCATGCAGTCTAATTTTTTTTTTTCACCAAGGGTTGAGTGACATCTCTAAAGCCCTCCCCCTACATCAGGATCCGGCCCGTGGGGTGCTTAGATCCAGCCCACGGGGCCACCTTGGAAACAACGAAGGTCCAGCCTGTGGTGCCTGTGCAGGAAAGGAAAGGAAAGGGAAAGGGAAGGGAAGGGAAGGGGAAGGGAAGGGGAAGGGAAGGGAAGGGAAGGGA
>CM019159.1:9892631-9905621 GCA_009733165.1 Naja naja
TGTCCTGTTAAACAGTCCTCCCAGCTGCAGCCCATGAAGGGGATCAGGGCCCCTTCCTCCCCATAGACCATACTCACGTTCCTCCCTCCGCTCCTCCTGTGTTCCCTAGGATGAAGAGGGGATGGGTCTGGTTCTTCCTCTGAATGCCCATCCGGCCTGTGCCCTTCCCCAGTTTCCTCCACAACCTCCAGAGCCACACTTCCACTCCTGTCAGCTGTTCCTCCTCTCCCTCGAGTCAGACTCCAATAGGGGCATGACAAGGCCCAACAAAATAAGGATAAGATTCCTGCCATTTATTTGTTTGTTTATTGGTTAAAAAATTTAAAAATAGCTTATTTCTCTGTGGGGCTATTCTGGAACCGAAAAAAAGATAGCAAATGTAATAATAACAGTAGCAAAGTAATACTGTGTAAATAATAAACAGCGGGGAGTATGGGTAGTCCTCGGCTACGACCACAACTGAGCTCAAATTTCTGTTGCTGAGTGAGATGGTTGAAAAGTGAGTTTTGTCCCATTTTGCCTTTTTTGCCACAGTTGTTAAGTGAATCACTTCAGTTGTTAAGTTGGTAACACGATTGTTAAGTGAGTCTGGCTTCCTATTGACTTTGCTTGTCAGAAGGTCACAAAGGGGATCATGTGACCCCAGGATACTGCGACATCATAAATATGTGCCAGTGGCCACTGGCCTCTGAATTTTGATCAAATGACCATGGGGAATGCTGCAATGATCCTAAATAGCAATAGCCCTTAGACTTATATACCACTTCACAATGCTTTACAGCCCTCTAAGCGGTTTACAGAGTCAGCTATTGCCCCCAACAATCTGGGTCCTCATTTACCCACCTCGGGAGGATGGAAGGCTGAGTCAAGCCTGTGTCATGCCCTGTCAGAATCTGATTCAGAGGGGAGGCTGAGCAGCTGACAGGGAGTGGGAGTGTGGCTCTGTGGGAAGAAACTGGGAAGGGCAAAATCCAGCTGGGCAGAGCAGGAGAGAGGTAGAACAAGGCAGAGGGAGTTCAGAGGAAGACCCAGGCCCACCCACTCTTCATCCTAGGGCACACAGGGAGGAACAGGAGAAGGAGCAATGTGCATTGCGTGGCTTTTGGGGGAGAAAGGGCCCTGATTCCCTTCATTAGCTGCAGCTGGGAACACAGTGTTTAAAAAGGGAAGTTGCACACAGCAAACTGTTGAGAGCAAATCGTGAATTATCTGGTATTGCCGAGGCTTATCTGGGTTCCTGGCATCTTCCCAACTGTGTGTGTTTTCTAGGCTTTCAAGTCTGCAATTCCTTCTCCTGCCCTGTCAAGTTAATTACTGCAGCGTGGTTTGTGTGGATTTTTATTTACAGTTTGTATGTACTTTGTTTTGGACTGAATTTTCTCCACTTAAAGACTGTCCGGGAGAGTTTTCCCCAGCCAAGGTAACCTGGACATTGGGGCAAAGTTGGAAGTATTAAAGGGACACTTCTTGCTTATTTGACTGTGCTTGCCTTTGGGCCACGCCCTGGGTCATCACAATCTTGAGCCTGGTGTGATTCAAACTGCCAAACTTCTGGCAGCCGGCAGTCAGCAGAAGAAGCCTGCAGTACTGCATTCTAACACCTGCCATGACTCCTGGTGTAATGTAAAAAAAAACCTGTCATGTCACTTTTTTTCACTGGTGTTGTAACTTCGAACCGTCACAAAAAATGGGTTGTTGTAAGTTGAGGACTACCTGTATCTGCTGAAGTTGATACTCTGTGGATGGCACTGATATATGGACTGGATCCTATGAAATCTGGAAGTTCCTGTCTCTCTGATGGTTTTTCATTTTCTCAGTAGATAAGGGGGTAGGGAACAATGGCCCTTTTACGACTTGTGGGCTTCAACTCCCAGAATTCCTGAGCCAGCCAGGGGAATTCTGGGAGTTGAAGTCCAAAAGTCTAAAGGGCCATCGTTCTGCAGTAAACAATGGGAGTCCAGAATGACAGCCTCACCTGATGATGAGTTCCATCTTCGCTGATGCATTGGGAGCAGATATCTTCGTGAACACAGGTGCCATCCAGGATAACCTGTCCAGGTGGACAGAAACAGCCCTCGGTGGGATAGTCCATGCAGACTTGCAAGTTGGTCCCATTCTCACAGTGTTTCGTGCAGCCTTTCTGGCAGTGCTGGTATATCAAAGAGTCTGGGCATTTCATGGCTGCAGAGGTCAAGCAAACAAAGGGAGGCCAACAAGAGTCCATTAGTAAAATAAGCAGGGTAGCCGGGCAGACCATAAATTAGTTAAGAAAGGATCAATGTAAAATGGGGCTAAAAATAAACCATCTCTAATCTGCCCTGGATGCTCGAATTAGGTTGTGGGGAAGGGGGGGCGGGAATCTAATTAGGCTAAGTACAATTCTTGCCAACAGTGAGAAATGCCAAGGATGTCATTTCAGATTTTGATGTAAGCAAATTCAAAGCTGAAGCTCAAAAGAAGTTTACAGTATTTCAGGAGTAGTTAAAATAGCAGCATGGATGAGAACTAACCTGGGGCGGGCTTCAAATAATTGAACAACCGGTTCTCTGCTTGGCTGCTGGGTGGGCGTGGCTATGGTGGGCGTGGCCTAGTCAGCCTCCTGCACCACTCTGAGAGCTGCGCCCCCGTGCCCTGTTTTTTGACCTAGTCGGCCTCGCTGCGTCATCGTGAGGGGGAAAAAAACAGGCCCATTTCCAGCCTTCTGGAGCCTCTGGGAGGCCCATTTTGTGAGTTCCAGAGGCTTCTTCCCTCAAGCTCCGGAATGGGAGGCTCTCTAGAGGCTGGGCCCAGAACAGAATAAGAGAGTCAGAAGGGACCTTGGTCTTCTAGTCCAACCCCTGCTCAGGCAGGAAACCCTGTGCTATTTCAGACAAATATGGTTGTCCAATCTCTTCTTAAAACTTCCAGTGTTGGAGCATTCACAACTTCTGGAGGCAAGTAGTTCCACTGATTAATTGTTCTCACTGTCAGGAAATTTCTGCTTAGTTCCAGGTTGAATCTCCCCTTGATTAGTTCACTAGAGTAGGATAATTTCCTATTGTAACTCTCAACTGGAGCCTTCTATGCTGCAGTAATAATAAGACGCTAAAGTTAGTAATAATATTGCGTGAGCATATTTTCATTGCATTTGGCTTTTTAAACCCATTTGCAAATTGATGCGGAAGCCTTCCAAATGAATGTGAGATTGGGAGGAAAAAAAATAACAGATTGAGAGGAAAAAAGAGATTAATTGGTCCTAACATCCAGAGCATGAGTGGTTTTAAAAGCCAAACAGAATTGCTCAAGAAACTGGATATAAATCAGGTTTGGGTCTGATTTTTTTTCCCCAAACTTCATCTTAAACTTGACATAAATTGCTTTTAAGTACCATTAGAAGAGAATATTTCACATTGCTTTAAAGGCCATTGCTATTTTTATTATTATTAGAGCATGAATAGTGGTTAGAATTCAAAGGCATAAATTTGACAGGGTGTAACAAAGACACCCTTCTTGCTTCTACAGTGTGATGATCGGGGTGGGGGGGATACAAAACAAACACAGTCACAAAAACCCAGTGAAGCCTTTTTATTCCTTCACTTTGCTTCTAAGCTCCAAATATCCTTGAGGCAAGACAAAAAACTCCCACACAAGCAGTTACAAGAAGGAGGGAAAAAACAACACAAACCAGGCAAGATAAAGGCTGGAGGATGTCCACAGATAACACACACTGAGAAGGATGCCAAACTCAGAGAGGAACTATAAACTAGAGATATTTACATGCTTTGTTTCCAGCACTTGCCCACACGCATGTCCGTCCTCTTATCCAGTTGTCACAGCTGCAGCCCATGAAGAGGATCAAGGCCCTCTCCTCCCCAGTAGACCCGCGTCTCTCCCTTATCCTCTCCTCCTGCACACCCCTAGGATGGAGAGGGATGGGCCTGGGTCCTCCTCTGACTGCAGCCAGCCTCTGCCTTTCCCCAGCCTCTTCCACAACCTCCGAGAGCCACACTTCCACTCCCTGTCAGCTGTTCCTCCTCTCCCTCAGAGTCAGTCTCCACCAGGGGCATGACATACAGATAGTCCTCGACTTAACAACAGTTCATTTAGTGACCACTCAAAGTTACGGCGGCACCAAAATGTGGTGGATGACTGTTTTGCACAGTTACCGCCTTTAGTAGCATCCGCTTAGTCATGGGATCAAAATTGCTGTGTCCCATAGCCCGCGTGATCTTATTCTCGCGACCTTCCAACAAGCAAAGTCAACAGGGAAGACAGATTCACTTAACGACCGGGTGACTAACTCATCAACAGCAGTGATTCACTTCCATGGTGGCAAGAAAGGTCATAAAATGGGGCAAAAGTGTCCCACTTACACATAAATTTTGGGCTCAATTGTGGTTGTAAGGCAAGGGCTATCTGCATTGGCAGATGCCTTTTTATTTAACTTGTAAGGATCATCTAAGAAAGGGTGGGATTCAAATATCCCAGCAACTGGTTCGCTGCCTGATTGCTGGGTGGGCGTGGCCATGGTGGGCATGGCCTACTGGAACTTCCAGGTGGGCTGTTTTTCGCCTTCACCAGAGTCTGGAGGCTTCCCTCAGGCAAAAATTCAAGGTGCTGGTACTTACCTATAAAGCCCTACATGGCTTAGGGCCGGGGTACCTGCAGGAACATCTGCCAGCATCGAATACATGCCAGTCTGGCATACAGACAGGGCCTCCTTGGGGTACCGTCGGGCCAAACAATGTCAGCTGGCGGTCCCTAGGAGGAGGGCCTTGTCTGTGGGAGCACCCACTGTATGGAACCAGCTTCCCCTCGAGCTACGATTGGCCCCGACCTCCGCTCCTTCCACCGTGCCTAAAGACTTGGTTATTGAACAAACCGGCCTGGACTGAGGGGGAGGGGTTAGTTTTAAACGTCATGTGATGGGGTTTTAAATACTTATTTGGTCTAATGGGTTTAATAATCTTTTAATTCTTTTAAACTTTTGTATTGGGTGTTTTATGTGAGCGCTAGTCCCTAAGATAGATAGGGTATATAGACCAATAAATAAATAAATAATAAATAAATAATAAATAAAAATGGCCTCCAGGGGTCGGAGACCCTCTGGAAGCCGGAAACAGCCCATTTCCAGAACTTCCAGGAGGGCCAATTTCACCCTCCTAGAGCCTCCGCGTGGACCCTGCACTTACCTGCATCAAAATGGGCCGCGTGGAGACTCCTGAGGAGGCAGGGTGGAGGGACCAGCCTGTTGATTCAACTACCACTTGGTGAACCAGATGTTAATTTAACATCCTCCACCCAAACCGGTCGAACATTGAATCCCACCTCTGCATCTAAGGAAATTAAAGGTATTGCAAAAAAAAAAAAAACACCAGAGCGGCATTTTCATCCAAAGGAATAAAACCCTTACCACAGAAATCCGGCGTTCTCCAGTCCACACACACCCGTGCACTTTGCAAAGATGGTAGGAGGCTATAATCTCACACTTCCTCTAGCGCAATTGTTCTCTTCGCACGTTGCATAGAATATGTTGGGAGGATGACCTGATGGCACTCGTAAAAGGAGTGGAAAGCAGGATGCTGCAGCGCTGCTCGGCGTGCTCGACACAAACCTCAGGCCTTCTCTCCTTGCAAACCCTCCCCGGTTGCCAAAGGGTCCAGTCTTGGATGAAACCAGTGACGTCACGAGTAATGGAGTCATTCTTTAAGAGCAGGTCGTTCTCGCTGTTTGGTCACACACCCTAAAAGGAAGCGCAGAGGGGAAAAAATTAGCGATTGCAAAAATCAAGGGTGTCAAAAAGTCGATTTCATTGAGGGCCGCATCGGGGTTGTGTTTGACCTTGGGGAGCTGGGATGGGAGTGGCTGGGATGGGTGTAGCCAGTGTGGGCGTGGCTACTTCAACATTACTCGTGTCGGGGGCACCTGTGGTGGCCAAGTGCTAGGTAGGACTTCCTCAGACTCTCCTTTCTTTCTTTCTTTCTTTCTTTCTTTCTTTCTTTCTTTCTTTCTTTCTTTCTTTCCTCTTCCTTCCTTTCTTCCTTCCTTCCTTCCTTCCTTCTTTCTTTCTTTCCTTCCTTCCTTCTTTCTTTCTTTCTTTCCTTCCTTCCTTCTTTCTTTCTTTCTTTCCTTCCTTCCTCTTTCCTTCTTTCCTTCCTTCCTTCCTTCCTTCCTTCCTTCCCTTCCTTCCTTCCTTCCTTCTCTCTCTCTTTCTTTCTTTCTTTCCTTCCTTCCTTCTTTCTTTCTCTCTCTCCTTCCTTCCTTCCTTTCCTTCCTTCCTTCTCTTTCCTTTCTTTCTTTCCTTCCTTCCTTCCTTCCTTCCTTCCTTCCTTCCATCCATCCTTCCTTCTTCTTTCTTTCTTTCTTTCTTTTCTTTCTTTCTTTCTTTCTTTCCTTCCTTCCTTCCTTCCTTCCTTCCTTCCTTCTTCCTTCCTTCCTTCCTTCCTTCATTCTCTTTCTTTCCTTCCTTCCCTTCCTTCCTTCCTTCCTTCCTTCCCTTCCTTCCTTCCTTCCTTCCTTCTTTCTTTCTTTCTCTCTCTCTCCTTCCTTCCTTTCTTTTCTTCTTTTTCCTTCCTTCTTCCTTCTCCTTTCTTCTTCCTTCCCCTCTTTCCTTCTTTTTTCCTTCCTTGCTCTCTTCCCATCTTCCCTTCTTTTACTTTGTCTTTCCTCTTTCCTCTTTCCCTTTCTCCTTTCCTGCCCTTCTTGCAGGCTCAAATGGGAAACATTTCTCCTTTTAGTTTGTTTTAGTTTGTTTTGATAGCCCTCTTCTTAAAACTTCCAGTGTTGGAGCATTCCCAACTTCTGGAGGGAAGTTGTTCCACTGATTATTTCTTCTCACTGTCAGGAAATTTCTCCTTAGTTCTAGGTTGCTTCTCTCCTTGATTAGTTTCCATCCATGGCTTCTTGTCCTGCCCTCAGGTGCTTTGGAGAATAGCTTGACTCCCTCTTCTTTGGGGCAGCCCCTCAAATATTGGAAGACGGCTATCATGTCTCCCCTAGTCGTTCTTTTCATTAAACTAGACATACTCCAATTCCAGCAACCATTCTTTATCTGTTTTAGCTTCCAGTCCCTTAATCATCTTAGTTGCTCTTCTCTGCACTCTTTCCAGAGTCTCAACATCCTTTTTAATATTGTGGCAACCAAAACTGGATACAATACTCCAAGAGTGGTCTTACCACAAGGCCTCATAGAGACCGAATGCATCGAAGAGAGATCCATTAAACCAAAGATTTACTATCGAGATATTAACATTTGAAAGGCTTCGGTCGTTGCTGAACTATCAAGCGGACTTGGGAGGGACTTTTCGAACGTACCACAAAGCCCATACATTTTTGAGGCAAAGCTCTTCGGGCTAAGTTGTAAGGTGAACTCATTGTTGCTTGGAGTGAAGGCAAGGGTGTGGTTCTGTTGCAAAAACTTGACTTCGTGCATTATCGTCCCATAGATGTTGACTTCCAATCGACCATTATTATAAGGAGGTATAACTTCCAGGCCGTTCACAGCAACCTGTTTTGGAAAACGGGTTAAAGAAGAATTAGATTAGAATTAGCAGAGTTGGAAGGGACCTTGAAGGTCATCTAGTCCAACCCCTCCGCCCAAGCAGGAGACCTGTTCTGACCTAAGATTCCACAACAACATGAAGTCGACTCCTCGTCCCAATAAAGCCCTTTTGTTTAGTTTACAGTGAATTCCTCTCCAGCAAAGTCCCAGCCAACAGTCTTTCAAGATATTTCCCAATTACCGACCTTTATCAGGCTTGGAGAGTTGCCAGGCCAATATCTTTCAGATGCCACACTGTAGCAGACAATACTCGGCAAGAATGCAGGAACAGATCTTCCCCCAATTGTCTCCTGCAAAGCCCCACTCCCCTTTCACTCTTCTTTTATTCCCTATGGGAGGGCCATTCACCATCCACCTGTGGCTTTACTCCCATGTTGATCCTTGTTCCTAGCTGTTCCTTCTTCTGGCAGCTCTGTGCATGCGCACACTGGGAACAGGCTCCAGCTATTCTTCTGCCACACTGATGTCTTACTCCGAAGGCAGCTGATAACTGTCAGACGGTCCTGTCCTCATCTCTGCC
This sequence comes from Naja naja, assembly GCA_009733165.1. Classification (NCBI taxonomy): domain Eukaryota; kingdom Metazoa; phylum Chordata; class Lepidosauria; order Squamata; family Elapidae; genus Naja; species Naja naja. Next base: position 9,900,692 of record CM019159.1, read on the forward strand.
TCCAATGCAGAGCCCTCATCAGAGCCTTCCTCAGACTCCAGGACTGGCCCATGTTCCTCCCCAGCCTCCTCACTCTCCAAATCTGCTGCCAGCTCCGCTGGTGGGCCACAACAAGACCCACACAAGTCTCTTCTTGAAAGCCTCCAGTGATGAAGCTCCCACAACTTCTGATTTAAACCACAGAGGTCAAGCACATCAATTTGGAAGCAATGGGGATCGGAAGGGGCAGCTAAAATACAAGAGGATGTGTGATGACCTGGGGTGTGACACAAAAATAACCAAGTCACCAAAATAGAAGAAAGTCCCTTGATGCCTCCAACTTGGCCCCAATGTCCAATTATCCTCAGCTGGATATCAAATTCTTAAAGAAAACAGTTTATGGAGGGAGTAAATGCAGTCCCCACACAAACTAAAATTAATTCAAAATAAAAAACACAACACAAACCACACTGAAGGAATTACTACGGCAGACAAGGATGATTAATTGCAGACTTCTACCAGATAACGCAGCAACCACAGTTGGGAGGAAGCCTAAACACAGATGAGCTCCGACAAGAATAATGCACGCTTTGCTTCCAGCAACTTTGCCATGTGCAGCTTGTCCTTTTAACCAGCCCTCCCAGCTGCAGCCCATGAAGGGGATCAGGGCCCCTTCCTCCCTCATAGCCCACACCACTCACGTTTCTCCCTTATCTGCTCCTCCCTGCGTGCCCTAGGATGAAGAGGGGATGGGCCTTGGTTTTCCTCTGAATGCCCATCCGGCCTGTGCCCTTCCTCAGTTTCCTCCACAACCACCACAGCCACACTCCCACTCCCTGTCAGCTGTTCCATCTCTCCTTCAGAGTCAGACTCTAATAGGAGCATGACAGGATGCTTGGATGGAAGGACAGCCATCTTGAGTGGGAAGCAAAACTTGTTTCCCCAACCACCAGAAGGATGGTAGGTGATGAAGCCCCAAAGAAGAGGGGGAAAATAATAATTTCTGGCATAGTTGTGGTGCCACGTTTGCAGTGTCACGAGACTGGAGCAGCTACTGCCGTCTTAGTGCAACCCACCACAATTAAATGGCAATCTGTTCCGAATTACCCTGTTTTGTCCTGGAATTTGAGTTTTGTCCAGTCCCGCAGCATAGCCTGACAGTTTATTCCTTTTATATGGAAAGAGGTTTGCTCTTGCTCATAAAGGCCGATTACTGCAAATGAGGTTGGGGCCTTTTGGAACACGATCTCTCTTAAATCAGTCTCTGAATGAATGAAAGCCCATTTTTCTGATCTAAAAGGAAGTAGAGGGAGAATCTGGGGAAACTGTTCACCTGAAGTTTAAACAGATTAACAGAGTTGGAAGGGACCTTGTAGGTCATCTAGTCCAACCCCCCTGCCCAAGCAGGAGTTCCTATAGCAGGGGTCTTCAAACTTGACAGCTTTAAGATTTGTGGACTTCAACTCCCAGAATTCCTCCTCCGGTCAAGTTAGCTCAGGAATTATGGGAGTTGAAGTCCAGAAAGTCTTGTGATGTTTTGATCTACTGTGCATGTATACAAAGTTTATACTTCACTTCCTGTAACTTCCGTTACTTTTCCTTTGTTCTTTTTCTATATGCCTTGGTGGAGATTAGGTTGCAAGTATGTAGCTCCATGTAGGTTTTCTTATTTTATAAATAAAAATGTTTTTAGATTACTTCCCGGGTCTACTTTTTATCAACGTTGACAGCAAAGAAAAACACGGTCTATCACCTCTAATTACCATGTTTCCCCGAAAATAAGACCTACCCCGAAAATAAGACCTACCCCAAAAATAAGACCTACAAATAAGACCTAGTGTGTTTTGGGAGCCAAAAAAAATATAAGACAGTGTCTTATTTTTGGGGAAACATGGTAGCAGGGATGTTTGAAGAATTTTTACTCCCTGAAACAAAGCTTTTCAAGACTTGGCAATGGTCTCAGAGAACGCTTGACACTCTGTCCGTCACCACAAGACCAAACTGCCTCTCAATTATTTGTCTTGAAGTGAAGCCTACGGGGCATTTTAGCAATTCTGCTGTGCTTTTTGAGTCACCTCTCATGGATCCATCCTAATTAAATCAAAGTAAACAGGAGCCACCTTGACCCCTCTTTTCTCTTCTCACGTTGGTCTCTTACCGTCATGTTGTCATAGAGCTGCACAGAGGAGCCCTGGTATGTGACTTCAAGGGCGTTCATGCAGTTGAGTTTGGGGACGAGCTGCATCATGTTGTGAAGAATCACTTCAATGCCTTCTTCTTTGTCTTCGAACAAGGTGTAGGAGCAGTTGCCTATCAGCTTAAAATCCAGTCCATCAAAGGTGACAATGTGCCTGGTTGAACTTCCCATGCATGTACCTATAAAGAGGAAGTTAAAGATGATCTTCAAGGACACTCCTTACTTGTTACATACCCTTCTCTTTCTTTGCTGCTGTGTAAGACACCTCCATAGAACTCCAGGGAACTGTGGTGGCGCAGTGGCTAGGATAAGGTACTGCAGGCTACTTCTGTTGAGTGTTGGCTGCCTGCAATTTGGCATTTCAAATCTCATCAGGGTTGACTCAGCCTTCCATGCTTCTGAGGTGGGTAAAATGAGGAACCCAGGTTGTTGAGGGCGATATGCTGACTCTGTAAACTGCTTAGAGAGGGCTGTAAAGCCCTGTGAAGTGGTATATAAGTCTATGTGCTATTGCGTTGTGTTCAGCTACCCAGGATCTCAAACCCATGTGGTCCTGTCCATCAATAAACCATCTTTCCAATCAGCCTCCATGTTTCCAGTGTCTTTCTCCCCGCTTGGAACTGAACCCAGATGGATATTTCTTCCAACAGTAGCATCAAATGGCTTTTCAGAACGTTCTCTGCATCTTACTGTGAAGACAGTCCTTCCACTGGGAAGCAATTCTGGCAGAGGGAAGACTTTTTATACAAATGCACCCCACCACAAGCCTTAGGGGAAAAAAAACACATCTTTCCCTCAGTGAGAAAATATGTATGTCTTCAATTATGCACTGGGATATGCAGCCTTTGCCTTGTGCTCTTTCTCTCCATAAAAGCCTCCTCAGAAACACACCTCTAAAGGCAGCAAATAATTTACTTTGGAAGAAGAGACATTACAATCAACATGCATTCCTTAAAATTTAGAAATGAACTGCCTTATTTTGTTCAACATGCGTGTCATTTACCATGCAGTCTAATTTTTTTTTTCACCAAGGGTTGAGTGACATCTCTAAAGCCCTCCCTCTACATCAGGATCACCCGTGGGTGCGAGATCCAACAGACCTTATAAACAACAGAGTCCAGCCGTGGTGCCTCTGAAAAGGAAAAGGAAGGAAAGGGGAAGGAAAAGGAAGAGGAAGAGAAGGAGAAAAAGGAAGAAGAAGAAGAAAAGAAAAAAGAAAAAAAAAAAAGGAAGAAAAAGGAAGGAAAAGGAAAAAGAAAGAAGAAAAAAAGAAAAGGAAAGAAGGAAAGAAAGGAAGAAAAAGGAAGGAAAAAGGGGAAGAAAAGGAAAGGAAGGAGATTATAATGAGAAGGAGTGAGGTCTGAGGGAAGACTTGCCTTAGCACTTGGCCACCACAGGTGCCCCCGAAACGAGTGATGTCAAGATGGCCACACCCACCCATGGCCACGCCCACCCCAGCCCTCCGAGGTCAAACACAAGCCTGATGCGGCCCTTCATGAAATCAAATTTGACATCCCTGTCCTATCTCCTTCCTGTGGACTGCTCCTCCAAAGGCAAATTCAGTTTAATAAAATTTAAATGTCTAACACCCCCCCCCCGCAAAACAGTATTAAAACTTCTAAAACAAACGTTTGAAGACACACGCATAATCAGGAAAACGACAACAGAAATGCAAATCCTGTCAGAAAAATCCAGTTTTATGTTTATCCTTGACAGCTGGCAAAAAGGGGTTTCTACCATCTTGAAAGCAACTTATTTATGTGAGGGGTTTTTTTTCTTCTTCTTCTTGTTTCTGTGTCAATGAATACAAATCACATCCTTGGCACTTGATTGTGAAGCCTATGTGTTAAGTGCTGTTGCTCAGCATGGTGTTTTTGTCACATAATTCTTTGCCTTCAAGAGCAGAAGAGCCCCACTCCACGTGATTGGCAGGCGGCACTCTATATTTGTCGCCTTGTTCTAATTCACAAGCTCTGCATTTGCATATCAAGAGCAGAAAGTGCAGCTGAAAATTACAGTCCTGATCTCTTAAGTGGAGAAATCCATCTGTTGAGGCAGTTGGACTCCAGAACGTTGTGGCAGATCCCAGGGCAAGTACGTTGAAGGCCATCAACCTCTGGAAAGATTTATGGAATCCCGAGGTTTTCTCACAGCAGAATGAAAATCTGAAGTTTATGTAAGAGGGTTCTGTCAGCTTCAAAAGACGAGGTCTCCACATGAAGGTCCAATTAAACTGGTTTATTTATTGCTATAGTCTATGCCCAAGAATCTTCTCAACTAACAGCATCGGGTTAGAGTTAGATAAGGATGAATGGAACTCAAGGGAGGTTGGACTTAGTTCAATTGTGGCTACATCGGGATTCTAGACTGATACCTCTTTTAACTCCACCCCCTAGGTTCTGCCAGTCCTTCCCTACAGATTCTGGGTCAGTGATGTCTCCAAACCAAGCTAAGGGCTGTGACACATGTGTATTGTAAGTTCAGAGATGCACCAGAATATTACGCAGCTATGTGGGTTTGCAGTAAGTTTTAGATTCAAATAATCAAAAAAGATGACATTACAAGGTTCTATATTTAGTTGCCTCCTTCTAATAATAAATGAAATCCTTTCCTCTCCTTTCCATCCCCCAAACAAATATTGGCAAGATTATCCTTTATTTTGGGTTGGTGGCTCTTTCTTTCTTTCTTTCTTTCTTTCTTTCTTTCTTTCTTTCTTTCTTTCTTTCTTTCTTTCTTTCTTTCTTTTATTTCTTT
>CM019159.1:9906621-9921698 GCA_009733165.1 Naja naja
TCCTCCCTCCCTGCCAAGGATAGATATCTTCAATGTTCAGACAGACAGTCATTTCCTGGGTGATGTTATCTGGTATTCCATATTCTGTTCCAATCAGCTGAAGCCCTTCCTCCGAGTTATTCATTCTCCTTTGGTCAGATTTTACAGAGGGAAAAAAAAATACTCACATGGACACACCCAACGACAGCCGCAGGTTTCCTCCACTTTAACAGCAGGGAAGTTGTTGTGACATGTTGGCTTGGCCATCTTCTCACAAAGATGCCGGTGGCTTTTCAGTTCTGTGCGGCCACCTGGTAAGCAGGTCACGCTATAACACTGATCCAGCAACTGCCACTTGTCACCAGGCTGCACAAAAGGACACATCCACGTTAAAAAACAGCATTCGGGTTTTAAGGAAATCCTCAGTGTGCTCTCCTTCGGTGATCTCTGTCCAATGAGCACCGAACTCTGATTTATAATCTAAAGCAGGGAAGTCCAACCTTGGGAACTTGAAGGTCTGTGGACTTTAACTCAGGGCTGGGCTGCTGGGGGTTTGCAGGGGTTTGGGAGAGCCCCTAGCTGAGATTCTGTGCAGTTCAGAGAACCCCCAAATCTCACTCCTGGATGGCCCCACCCACCCCACCCCGCCTCTCCCAGGAGTCCCCACATGGCCCATTTTGGATGCAGGTAAGTGCAGGGCGTGCGCAAGGCTCAGGGAGGACAAAAAACAGGCTTCCCAGAAGTTCAGGAAGGCTGGAAATGGGCCTGTTTCTGGCTTCCAGAGAGCCTCCGGAGTCTGGGGAAGCTGTTTTCGCCCTTCTGGAGGCTCGAAGAAAGCCTCTGGAGCCCGGGGAGGGAAAAAGTGCCCCCCCATGATGCAGGAGGCCGACTAGGCCACACCCACCCAGAAACTGGGCAGAGAACCCACTGCTAAAATTTTGAAACCCACCCCTGCTTTAACTCCCAGAATTCCTTAGCCAACCATGCTGGCTGGGGAATTCTGGGAAATGAAGTCCACAAGATGCCAAAGTTGGACAGCCCTGATCTGAACGCCCATGGGAAAAGACATTAACAAAAGACAGCAACAAAATTCTGCATATTTTTTTTTTGCCTGGAAAAGATTAACGGTGTAGAATTGCTGTCCTTAAATTTGGGTGCTTTCCTAATGTCTGGACTTTCCAATTCTCATTGCTGAGAATTTTGAGCCATCTATGCAATTGGAAGAGTTCCAAATTGGGGAAAATGAGTAGACAGAAATTCTGGACCTAAACCAGTCGAAGGGACTTTATTTTCCACTGATTTTGGTGGGATCATTCCTTCTCCCTGGAATCCATAGGATTTGATTATTGTACTTTGATTCATTATGTGCTAAAATTGCTAAACAATGACCATGTGGAATCAGTTTGATGGGCGAGAAGAATGCTTAGTGTTATGCTGGTTGGCATACCATATATATATATATATATATATATATATATATATATATATACAAAAATGGTATAAGAAAAAAAAATTCAATTCTTGAAAAGAAAAACTGACATTAGGAAGGAACAGAAAACTATTTAGCCTATTCTAGCCAAAAATCTTAAGCTATGCCAGAAAGAAATAGTGCTAATTCAGATGGCTGATGAATACAGATACAACAACTATTCAATTAATAACCATTCAAAGTTATGACACTGCTAAAAAATCCTCACACTTAATGACTGTTGCATCATTCCCTACAGTCAAATGATCAAAATTCGGGTGCTTGGCAACCAGCATTCATTTACAATAGTTGCAATGTCCCAGGTTATGTGATCACCAGCCAACTTCCAAATAAAAATCCACATGCTGCCTATCCAAACACAGTAAAGAAAATCATATTGGTGTATTTTTTTTTCCATTAATAAAAAGTGGTTTGCACTTGGCCGAGATGGAAGAATTTAGTTCCATGAATTCCTCTGCCTGATAGAAATAAAGGAACTAAAAAAAGGTTCACGCATGAGTTTGGCAGAAGAGGTTCTGTGTTGCTTTCATTAATGTGTGCTCCATTTATGAGATGCCAAATCACTTAAGATCTTTATAGGGGAAAATAGGCAAATTTGTCCACGAGAAAGAATTGGGAAAATGACTTGAATGAGCCAAGGGCTCCAGCAATCCAACAAAATCGACAGCGTTGATGCAATGCAAGTCTTCCCCCTACAGACACCAAGTACACATCATGGTTTATTATGTATTTATGTAACTATGTTTCAATGGGGCTTGTTAGTTTAATTCTTTTTAATTATTTACCTATTTGTGAGCCTGAGTCTTGTACAAGTCTCATTAATAAATAAATTAAATAAGTCACAAACACAGACATGGTGAACGCTATTTAAGGTGCTTTCAAGAGGCAACTGGACTTTCTGGTTTGAAGATGTTTCACTTCTCATCCAACAAGAAGCTTCTTCAGCTCTTTAGAGAAGAAGAGAAGAAGCTCCTTCTTGGATGAGAAGCGAAACGTCTTCAAAGAAAAACCAGAAAGCCCAGTTGCCTCTTGAAAAGGCACCTTTGGGACAATCATGGTGACCGTCATCTCCAACTTCATCCTGTAGGAAAGGATTCAGGTTAGGTACCTCATAGGAACACAAGATGGTAGAAGCTGTCCTGACCTGGGCTTCACAAAATCACGAAGCAGACTCCTTGTCCCGACAAAACCCTTTTTTATTAGGCTAATGTGATTTCCTATCATTCACATCCAGAAAAGTCCTGGCAAACAGTCTTTCAAGGGTGAATGGCAACCACAGACCTTATCAGGCCTGGAGAGTTGCCAGGCCGATAGCTTTCAAATGCAACACTGTGCAAGGAAAATCTTGGCAAGGAGTCTCTGTGAGTCACGAACTCAGGCAAGCAAATGTTCACACTAATTAAACGAACTAATTGTCTCCTGCAAACACCACTCCCCTTTTGCTCCTATTTATTTCCTATGGAGGAGCCATTCACCATCCACTTGTGCTTTTACTCACGAGTCGACCTTTGTTCCTTAATTGTTCCCTTCTCCTGGCAGCTCTGTGCATGCGCACACTGGGAACAGGCTCCAGCTGCTCTTCTGCCTCACTGATCTCCGACTCCGAAGGCAGCTGATAACTGTCAGATGGCCCTGGCCCCATCTCTGCCTCTGATGCAGAGCCCTCGTCAGAGCCTTCCCCAGACTCCGGGACTGGCCCATGTTCCTCCCCAACCTCCTCACTGTCTGAGTCTGCCACCAGCTCCATAGGCCGCTGGCGGGCCGCAATAGAAGCATCTTCAGCCTCAGAAGATCTGCACCTTGATTTCCCGCCCAAACCAGTCCCCTCCAACTCTGTGAATTGGCCATCCATAACAGGTGATGTCTCTAAAAGTCACAGAACGTGTGAATGACATACTTACTGCTCTGATATTCCCCTCTTCATCTATACACTCCTCAGCAGCCTCTGAAAAGAAAGCCACCCAAAGACATTTGTAAGACATCATCATAAAACTTGAGATAATAATCACACTGAAGCAGATATGCAGGTAGTCCTTGACTTACAACCACAGCTGAGCCCGAAATTTAGGTTGCTAAGCGAAACATAAGTGAATTATGCCCTGTTTTACGACCTTTCTTGACGCAGTTCTTAAATGAATCAATGCAGTTGTTAAGTGAGTAACATGGTTGTTGAGCGAATCTGGTTTCCCCGTTGACTTTGCTTGTCAGAAGGTCGCAAAGGGGGATCAAGGACACTGCAACCGTCATAAATACCAGCCAGTTGCCAAATGATCATGGGCAGGCTGCAACGGTCGTAAGTGTGAATAATGGTCATAAGTCACTTTTTGGTGCTGTTGTAACTTTGAACGGTCACTAAATGAACTGTTGTAAGTCGAGGGCTACCTGTATAAGTCACTGGCCAATGGGTGGCAGGTAATTTATTATTATGTTTGGTCACACAGCCAGCCAGATGTTTAAACTGGATTTGGCATTTTTATCCACCTGCCGAGTCTTTTCCAAGGACCTGGGATAGGCAGGTGCAGATGCCTGATGCAGTGGTGGGCTGCAACCGGGTTAACTACTGATTTGAAGCTGCCCAGGAAGAAAGCTGTCCAGCTTTTATCTGAATCCATGTAGCAGAGGGAAGAAGTGTTGAATAATAGACTAACAGAGTAGGAAGGGAGCTTAGAGATCTTCTAGTCCAACCCCCTGCTCAAGCAGGAACCTTTATACCATTTCAGACAAATGGTTGTCCAATCTTGTGAGAATTCATTATTGGAATGTATTTTTATGCAACAACTATAGTAGTATTCACCAGTAGATGGCAGTGTTAATAAGTTTGGATCTATGGTATATACTCTTATGTTCTTTTGTCCTAAGTAGAGTTTCCTATTTCCTGTTACAGTTAAACAGTTCAGCAGTAAAGCACATGGGGACTGTATTTTTTTGTTTGATCTTTGGTGCTATATATAAGCAGAATTTCTAACAAATCTCTTCTTAAAAACCTCCAGTGGTGGGGCACCCACAACATCTGGAGGCAAGCTGCTCCACTGATTAATTGTTCCAGTTCTTAGGAAACTTCTTAAGAACTTCTACTTAGTTCTAGGTTGGTTGTTTCCTTGATTAATTTCCATCCATTGTTTCTTGTCCGCCTTCAGGTGCTTTGGAGAATAACTTGACTCAGCCTCTTCTTTTTGGCAGCCTCTGCACTGCTGGGAAGATTTTTCTAACATTCCTGAAAGCTTACAGTGCTCTTTGGGTGATCTTTTTTTAATGTATATTCATATTCAAAAGCCAGTATCTTATTTGTGAGGCTAGCATTTGCTTCCATTATAAAGAAGATGATTTTCCATCTCTGCAAATAATTATAATTACTAAGACTTTAATGCCCTTGTCATCTTTTAAGCCTGTGTCAATATTCACATTGAACAATTAACTAATGAGCTGAGAAATCCTATCTGGTTACCACATCCTGGGTCACCGTTTTTGATTCCTTTTAATAAGATTCCCTCTTCATCCTTTTCTACATGGGGGATCATTTTAAAGCAGGCTATTCTGAAGTGCTAATTTGCTCAGAGACATGGGCAGTCATCTCAAATACGAAAACAGAACTTCCTTTTGAAACAGTGTAAGAAACTAAAGACGCAACATCTGTACTTTAAAAAAAAATCTTAATGTGAGCTTATCTAGAGTGTGAACAGAGGTGGTATTTAGTCAGTTCGGGCCGGTTCTGGCGTACCAGTAGTGGAAATTTTGACTAGTTTGGAGATTCGGCAAATATCACCTCTGGCTGGGCCTGCCCACCCACCCCTGCTGTTTCCTGTCCTATATTCTCTTGTTTTTTAGCTCAGCTGATTCGTGTGGCAGACCGGATTGCTGTGCCTCAGCTGAGGTAAATAACAGCTTACCTCACTAGCACTGACACAGAGGGTGTCAAGCCGGAAATTGACATACGTGTAGCCATTTTATTTAGCCCTAATATATATTCCTTTTCTTTCTTTCTCTTTGCTGGTTAGAGGGGCGGGAGGGAGGGTTTCGGGCTTCCCACATTCCTAAGGTGGGAGGAGTGGAGATAGTGAGGTTTGTTTAGGCTAGGTGATTTTTTTCCTTCCCATGGGAACAGAAACTGACCCGGCTGAAACTTGGAGGTAGAAATTGATGACACCAGGCAACGTTGATTTACTTTTATTGTGGAATGTGACTTTTGGGGGCTCTTTCTAATTTCCAATATATTATGTGGTATAATTCTGGGTTATGTCAGATCCGGAATTACAACAGACTTTGCCAATTTGATGCTTTCCTAAATAAAAGAAATTGTTTTGGAAGATGGATTTTGCTCTTTTCTTTTAAAATGGATTTCATCACTTGGAAACCTGACAGAGGGTAGTTTTCGAGTGCTTCACACTGTCATCATAGGACTGGCAGGAAAAAATTTGGAAACCCACCACAGAGTGTGAAGAGATATGGGGCTTACCTGTACAAAGCTTCTTCATAAATTCATCATCCAACGTGATCATCGTAGAAAGATCTTCGAAATGTTGCAACTTAATGATCTTGTCTTTAGCAGATGGCCCCATTAAAGAGTTCAATTGTTCCACATTATATTTGGTGCCAACGCCAATGGGAAGTAATGAAACTCCTGGGAAAAGCAGGACACATTGAAATCCTCCTTAATTTAATTTGAACTTCAATACAAATAAACACACAGTTTGATTAAAATCAGTTTTGGCATAATAATGGTAATTATTTCCATTCTCTGTTTTCAGCACAAGGTTTTTTCCCCTGCTCACCAGAACAGAATCATGACAAACTATATTCTCAGAAGATTGAAAAAAAAATTATTTGGTACGATCCAACTCTCAATTTACAATGAATTAATGTCACTAAAATAATCCTAAATTGCTGTGTAAATCAGTGTGGCTTGAACACCATCAGTTATCTAAAAAGATTTGCACAATCAAGAACCTAGTTTTGCTGCAAACACTTTTTTCCATGGTGAGGCTCTGTGTAGCAATAATAATTAGGTCAATCAAGAATTCAGCCTTAACTCAAAAGCTGGCCCTACAGCTTTAAAATTGATGTAGTTTTTGTAAGAAGCTTAATTAGCCCTAAAATGCTTAAAGTTGGTCCCACTTTAATTTAATCACATTTAATCACAGTTCTACCCAAGAGCTGAGAATTAAAGGAGGAAAACCACATAATTTGAGATCCACGTCCAATATCTGATTGGACAGTTTTATATCTTTGACTGTACTCAGAATCTAAATTTATCGCGTCACAGGAATAATATAATTTCATAATTTATCTAGACTGTTTAAAAGAAAAGAAAACTGACTTATGGGCCAAAACAGGATTTTTCAATATGCCCTTTTAGATCCATTTTTGTTCAGCCAAGAGTTATAGCCACAATTATTTTTTTAACGGAGCCTGCTTTAATGTCCGCAAGTCAACAAAGATGATGGAATTCCCAAGCTGGTCAACCAGAGCATCGGATAGGATTATCATCAAGGAAAATCATCCAGCTTTCCTTTTTTCAATCTGCTTTAAAAACTTCTGATTCTCTTTCATGACACAGCATGAAGAGGTAATCCTAGCTGAAGATTTACCCGGGACTGATGAGTAGATGATAAGGTCACGGCTAGGCTACATGTTATACTACCGGCCACATGTAAATTATGCACAGTGACCTCTTTCTCTCTTGCATGGCAACTGGGGAGGTCTGGATTTTGCACAATGTTCCACAGGAGAAAAGAACCTGTCTCTCCTTCCCTTCAACCATCTAACTCTCTGTTCTCCCCAAAGGAATTCACCATCGGTTAGCTGCTGTAGGCTGTATGCAATGTCCAGAACACAAAGTGGCAAAGCCAATAAGTGTCTCTCAACAAGCCAGAGGAAGAGACGTTAACCCAAAATGTGAAGTACCTCCTTCCTTTCTCTGCTGAAAAAGCCTTTTCTCCCGAGAGCACCTTGGGAAACATTCACAGGTACTGGAAAATGTACACTCTACTATTAACCAGGGGTGGGCTTCAAAAATTTTAGCAACGGGTTCTCTGGTTGCTGGGTGGGCCCAGTCCTAGGCAGTTGGGAGGTTCTGGAAGCCTCTGGAGTGCAGGGGGTCTCTGAACTGCACAGAATCTTAACTGGGGTCAATTCCTGCAAACCCCAGCAGCCCACTCCTGCTCTTAAACCCTATAGACCCAGGAGCCTCTGTGGTGCAGTGGTTAGAGTGCAGTACTGCAAGCTACTTCTGCTGTAGCACTGCAAGCTACTTCTGCTGTGTTCAATTTGGCAGTTCAAATCCCACCAGGCTCAAGGTTAACTCAGCCTTCCATCCTTCCAAGGTGGGTAAAATTAGGACCCAGATTGTTGGGGCAATAGAGGCTGACTCTGTAAAACCACTTAGAGAGGCCTGTAAAGCACTGTAAATCAGTATATAACTCTGCTATTGCCCTTCCTTCCTTCCTTCCTTCCTTCCTTCCTTCCTTCCTTCCTTCCTTCCTTCCTTCCTTCCTTCCTTCCTCTTATTCCTTTCTCATTTTCCTTCCTGGTGGTGCAGTGAGTATTGCAGGCTGACCCTGCCCACTGCCAGGAGTTCAATTCTGACAGGCTGAAGGTTGACACAGCCTTCCATCCTTCCGAGGTGGGTAAAATGAGGACCCAGATTGTTGGGGGAAATAGGCTGACTCTGTAATCTGTTTAGAGAGGGCTGTAAAAGCACTGTGAAGCAGTATATAAGTCTAAGAGCTTATATACCGCTTATATTGCTATCACAGACAAATTCTGCCCACTGCCAGGAGTTTGATCCTGACCAGCTCAAGGTTGACTCAGCCTTCCATCCTTCCGAGGTGGGTAAAATGAGGACCCAGATTGTTGGGGGCAATAGACTGACCCTGTAAACCGCTTAGAGAGGGCTGTAAAGCACTATAAAGCGGTATATAAGCCTAGTGCTATTGCTATTGCTACAGGCAATCCTGGACTTACAACCACTCCTTTAGCGATCATTTGAAGTAACAACGGCACTGAAAAGGTGACTTATGACTATTTTTCACACTGATGACTGTTGCAACACCTGCACTGTCATGTGATCCAAATTCAGGCACTTGGCAAGAGAAATTTTGGACTCAGTTATGGTCATAACTGGACTACCAAGGACTACCTGTATGGACTTCTGGGACATCCAACCATGTATGAAGCAGGGCAAATATTTATGACGGTTGCAGCATCCCAGGGTCCTGTGATCACTTTTCATGATCTTCTGACAAGCAAAGTCAATGGGGAAGCCAGATTCACTTAAAAACCATGTGACTAACTTAGTGATGGTGGCCAAAAAGGTCCTAAAATGTGGCAAAAGTCACTTAACCACTGTCTCACTTAGCAACAGAAATTTTGGATTCAGTTATGGCCATAAGTCAAGGACTGCCTGCATGGACTTCTGGGACATCCAACCATGTATGAAGCAGGGCAAATATACTTCAGTAACAAAGAAGCAGGGCAAATATACTTCAGTAACAAAAGAACAGGGTGCTGCCTTACACCCCACAAGCTGGAGGTATGTTTCCAAAATATCACTGCACTGTAAAAGTAAGGGTAAAGTAACAAATTTACCATTGGCTCTGGCGGAATACGCAGCAGCTTCCACAGCGTCTCTTGAGGTGCCTGCCACAATAACCACGGCCGTTTTGGATGTATTGGGTTGTCCTCCGTTGGCTTCAGAAATGGCATGCTGAACCATGAAGTCTATTGCTTCCCCTGGAAATAATACAGGACAAGCATAGCTTATGAGCAGATACAAAACAAGAAAAGATCAAGAGAACAGACTAGACTTTAGGCTATGCTAGGTTGGCTAGGCTAGGCTAGTCTAAAACAGAACAGAATAATACTATGGTAGGATAGAGTAGGGTAGGGTAGAGTAGAGTAGAGTAGGAGTGGGAATGGGATGGGATGATGGGATAGATAGGATAGGAATAGAATTAGAATAGAATAGAATAGAATAGAATAATAATAATAATAATAATTTATTCGACTTGTATGCCACCCTTCCTCCTGGACTCCAGAATGAATAGAATAGAGTAGATAAGAGCAGAGTAGAGAAGAGCAGTGGCAGAGTAGAATAGAATAATACACAGGGGAGGGTAGGGTAGGGTGAAGATAGAGTAGAGCAGAGTGACGTGGGATAGAATAGGAATAGAATAGAACGGAAACGGAAATGGAATGAAACGGAAACGAATCGATGGAATAGGAAGAGAACAGAACAAAAAGAATAGAACAGAATAGAAAAGAATAGAATAGAACAGAACAGAAAGGAATATGGAAACGGAACGGAAATGGAATGGAACAGAACAGAATAGAGGAGAAAGGAATGGAACAGAACAGAATAGAACAGAACAGAATAGAACAGAACAGAACAGAACAGAACAGAATGGAAAACAATGGAAACGGAACGGAAACGGAATAGAACAGAACAGAGAATAGAACAGAACAGAATGGAAATAACACCAGGGAAGTGCAGGTAGAGTGGATTGGAATAGAGCAGAGCAGAGCAGGGGGAAGGGGAAAGGACAATGATGACAGAATAGAACAGGAACAGAATAGAACAGAATAGAATAATAACAATAATTTATCCACTTGCATGGAACTTCCCTAGGGATCAGAACAGAACAAGAGTAGATGAGTAATAATAGAGCAGACAGAATAGAATAACAATTAGGTAGGAGGGTAGGCAAAGAAGAGCAGAGTAGTATATAGATATAGAGTAGAGTAGAGTAGAGTAGAGTAGAGTATAGAAGAATGGGGTGGGATGGGATGGGATGGGATAGAATAGGATAGGATGGGAATAGGAATAGGAATTAGAATAGAATAGAATAATATTAGGGTAGGGTAGGGTAGGCTAGAATAGAACAGGACAGGTTCTTTATTGGCGAAGTGTGATTGGACACACAAGGAATTTCTCTCCGGTGCAGAAGCTCTCAGTGTGCCCACATACAACAACACAGTGTAGGTCATAGATCATAAATCATAGTTACAATCATTAAAAAGTAAAACAAAACGGCAAAGTATCCCCTGTAATCCTTTATAAAGCAAATCTTAACAGTAGCTTTATTGTCCATTCTGAAACCTATTTTCCTATGCTGAAGAACCACTGAGTCCTTTGGGCCAATAGAAGGAGAGGAAACATCTGCCAATACTGTATTTTTTTCGGTCCCATGTAAGGAAAACATCTTAATGAAGATACAGTGGTAAGTGCGAAGAAATAGACAAAAATATTTTTCACTTCCTCACCAGGACTGTGTGCTAGACCTATTCTGATTAAACAGCCCTAACACTAATTTTTCTTGTAGTTTGAACGGAACATTTATTAGTTGTGAGTTCGGTCTACCCTCATCCAATCAACGCAACCAGGTTATGCTGCTGCCAGTTGGGATGACCTGTTAGCAACTCAGTGATATTTAGAAGATTGTGGAAAACTTATCTATTCAAATTCCTTGTAGGATGCGAATGTGTGTTATATTATCTGGACATCTGTGATCTTTGCTTCCTTATTATTGTTCTTGCTGCTAAAGTTGAAAGCCTCTCAGAGTCTTGTAGAGTTGAGAAGCCTCCAAATTATAAAATAAATAGGGGAGGTGGTTTAGGTTGTCATGCTTCATAGCACAGGACGAGAGGAGAGAGTCTGATTTTGATTATATGTAGTGGAAAGATCTCCACAGGGCCATGCATAGAGGTGGTATTCAGCCGGTTCTGACCAGTTCTGGAGAACCGGTAGCAGAAATTTTGAGTAGTTCGGAGAACCGGCAAATATCACCTCTGACTGGCCCTGCCCCCATCTATTCCCCACCTCCCATTGGGTCCCAGCTGATTGGCTGGGTCTTCTTTTGTTGCCTTGCACAGGAGAACGGAGCTGGAAAGCAGGTTAGTGGGGTGGGGTTAATGGGGATTTTGTAGTATCCTTCCCCTGCCATACCCATCTTACCATCTCTTGACATGAGTTGCTAAGGTCATTGGGCCTTACAAGGAAGAGAAGGACTGGAGAATCTACACACCTGCCTTCTGCTGAAAGAGGATAGCAATAGCACTTAGACTTATATACCACTTCACAGTGCTTTGCAGCCCTCTCTAAGAGTCAGCCTATTGCCCCCAATAATCGGGGACCTCATTTTACCAACCTCAGAAGGATGGAAGGCTGAGTCAACCTTGAGCCGGTCAGGATTGAACCCTTGGCAGTCTGCAGAATTAGCCTGCAATACTGCACTCTAACTGTTGCAATACTGCTCTCTAATGGCTCATGAATCCTGGCTGAACCTCACACAAAGAGGAAATCAGGAGTGACCACCCCACTGGAGGAGGATTGTCATTGTGGTCTGTATGTATCAGAGGGGTGTGTGTATGTATGTATCTATGTGTGTTTGTGCAGAAGTCGTTTGTAGAGAAAGCTGTGGGACTATATGTACTTTCATTCAAGTTTTTCCCCATATGAAGCTACTCAGCTAATGAGTAAGGGAACTGAAGGAAGACACAATTTAATTTACAAGACATTAATTGATTACATGTGGAGGAAATTCCATTAAAGCAGTAGTTAGTAGCTTGATTAATACCTATTCATTTATTTATTGTTTTGGAGTGCACACCCAGCAAAACTGAAGCTGTCCCAAGCACAACCAAGTGGCACACTGTGGTGCAAAGGAAGAAGGGATGACTTAATCATAACTGGATTTGGGTGTGACCCTTCTGCATTTTAAGGGGAGTTGCCCCTGAAGCCAGATAAATCATAAACTAAGTAGCTTTGGTTCTAAAAAAAATGAAGGAGAGGAAATTAAGAGCATAATAACTAACAGTAGGAAGGAAAAACTCCAGTAAACTGAAGCAGAGAGAAACAGAAAGAAGAAATGTGGGGTTCTTTGTGTATCTTGGTAAGAGGAAGGATAAAATATTAAACTGCATGAAGATATTTCTTCTCTGTTAGAGGCGAGGTCAAGAGATCCCTCAAAGCAAGGTTCCTTCCTTAGTTGCTTGAATCACCTCATTAAAACGGGATATACAATTCTATCAATAAACACCTTTCCAGTAATTTGGACCAAGGAAGAATCAGGGCTTAAAGGTCTTTATTCTTCCACCTTTAGTGGAAACTTCTTCAGATGGAAACCTAAAGGACAATTTAATTAGAGTTCAAAGGAGGCACAAAACCAGATTTCTGGACTGGAGATATTTGCTATAATTGTTGTGGTTCAAAATAGTCGCTTAACGTGACATTCAGTACTATGATAACCCATTGTTAGCACTGTTTAAAAAAGGGTGCATTGTTTAGTTCTTTAACTTACCAACATAATATTAAGCTAAGGGTTTGCTTCATGCATTTTTTTTCATTTTATTTCCCTGCACCAAGATGATGTAAATTTGGTCCTGTTTTATTGTTAGCCGCCCTGAGTCCTTAGGGAGAAGGGTGGCATACAAGTCGAATAAATAATAATAATAATAATTATAATTATTTATTATTATTATTATTATTATTATTATTATTATTATTATTATTATTGTGATCATCAGGTGTGCAAATACTTAACACTGAGGCTGATTCCCACAAAATTCATTTCCCATCCCAACCTTATGATCTTTCATGCTTCCTGCCCTGTTTCTCTTTCTTCCCTACCTAAGTTTCTTCTACAAAGTTGTGTGTTGTTTTCCAAGGACATGAATTCAGTTCCTTCTCTCAAATGAATGATTTGCATCTCTGCAGTCTTCCCTACCATCCCTTTCTCCAAACCTGGCAATTTGCAAGACTTGTGGACTTCAACTCCCAGAATTGCAGCAGATGTATATTTTTTCTTTATGCCCTAAGAAACGAATATCTGCCACTCTCTAGGATTGAACTCTCTGAGTCGGAGGCCAGCTAGTTGTTGCAACTACTGGTTCAGCGAATTAGATGTAAAATTCACATCCGGTTCGCCCAAACCGGTGAGAACCAGTAGCAGCCCACCCCCCTGAATACTCAAATGAGTATTCAATAAACTTTCTTAGAACTGATCAAAGCAAAACCTTTGCCCTATCCCTGCAGACCAGAGAAAACAATACCTAGTTTGCTTGGGCCTTTCTCTCTTTGATGAATGGAGTCCACCTTTTTCAGAAGGCTTGTTTGCTCCTGGAATGCGTTCCATGAAATTTCCAGAGTGTTCACTTTTCCATATTGAAGTACTGCAACTTGAGTTGAAAAATGACCTGGGGAGGAAGCCAAAAGATTCAGGGATCAAGAAATTAAAAAGATTGGATTAAAACTTGCTTACAGCTTACGAGACCTCAACGTCGAAACAGAAGACACCGTTGTATACTGATGGACATGAAATGCCTATTAATGTTGATTACCATTTTGGGTCACTTGACCCCAACAACCTCAGACTATATATTTAGATGAGTTTTATATATCATTAATTAATTTTGTCAAGCCGTTCTCTGAGACCATTGTCAAGGCTTGAAAAACCTTGTTCCAGGGAGTAAAAATTCTTCAAAACATCCCTGCTAATTAGAGGTGATAGACAGTGTTTTTCTTTGCTGTCAATGCTGATAAAAATTAGACCCGGAAAGTAATCTAAAAACATTTTTATTTATAAAATAAGAAAACCTACACGCAGCTACATGTTGGCAGCTTACTTGACACCAAGGCATATAGAAAAAGAAGAAAGGAAAAATAATGAAAGTTACAGGAAGTGAAGTATAAACTTTGTACACATGCGCAGTAAATCAAAATATCACAAGACTTTCTTATCTCATTACTATGGAGACAAGATAACACAGTGCTGGCTAGCAGACACCTGCCTGCTATAATATGAGCTTAGAAGCTTGAACAGACAAACCAAAAAAATGCAGTGACAAATTTAGCCCTTGCACACATGATAGACCCTTCCAACTGCCTCCCATCTGTAATTAGCTCTGTTGTTTTTCCGTCATGTTGGTCAAAGGAGGCTTATCTCTTGTTGTTGCTTCGTCCAACCCAGCCTGGAATGCTTATCTCTAGGAGGTGATGTTAACCTGCCAGCTATTGCAATTTGTTGCTTTGCTCGTGACCTTGTGGTTGTATATATATTTGCTTTCACTGCAGTATAATATTCTGTCAGAGTGTGCACAATGTGACTATGTGTCAACCCAGTCTATAAGCTGGGAAGTATGGAAATCGTTGAGTAGACTGTGCCCCGGTACAACAAGATCCAGAGGCACTGTGAACAAATGGGGCTACCCTGTTGCTTCGTTTTTTTTGTGATTGTGGTGACATGCAGACAACACATATGTCCTTTGTGCCCCAATCAATGTATACATGAGGACTTCATGGCACCACGAGGGAATGCAATTAACCTTAATGAATGCAGCAAAGTTATCTGCTTGTAAAACTACACATATATTCACATCCCCAAGCAACACACCTCTGGCCACACTACAAACATTCCTTACAGATTTAACCATAAATACTTTTAAACATACAAAAGGGCCTCTTACTCCCTGTTGAAACATTTGGTAAACATTCCATTTAATTTTTATGCATGCTTCTTCTGCATCGTACACCACTCAGCAACCAACTTTACAATATTTGCAAAAAGCTGACCATAACCGAAGCTCACAATCACACACACAAAATCAACAAAGTTGA
>CM019159.1:10661253-10821099 GCA_009733165.1 Naja naja
TGGCAGACTTCCATGGGACTATTTATAACTGGTTGAGACTCACGGGCTGTGAATGATGATAATTCACAGCCGTTGAACTAAAATAAAAGGTTTTATTTATTTATTTATTTATTTATTCGACTTGGCGCCTCCCTAAGGACTCAGGGCGCATCATAAAACAGAGAAAATTTACAATAAAACAGAATTAAACAACTAAACAAGCCAAATAAAGTTAAACCCAACCCCCCGGGTCATTGAGGCCAGCCGTTGGAACAACCAAGTCTTCAGGTCCCGGCGGAAGGAGCTCGGAGGTCAGGGGCCAAGCGGAGATCCACGGGAGCTGATTCCAAGGGCAGGTGCTCCCACAGAGAAGCCTAGCCCTGGGGACTGCCAGCCTACAATGTCTGACTGATTGGCACCCCAAGGAGGCCCCTCCTATGAGAGTGAACAGGGCGATCAGAGAGTGATGCTGGCAGGAGGCGTTCCGCAAGTACCCTGGACCCAAGCCATTAGGGCTTTATAAGTTGTAACTACCTTGAAGGCGACCCGAGGCAACCGCAACCAATGCAGCCAGGAGGTGTAACATGGGAGGGTTTGGGATTTAACATGTGTTTGTTGCTGTCTCAGGAAGCCTTGGTCAGAACACAGCCTCTTAAATACTGGAATACTGCTATCCCCCTTATCTTTGCAGTAACCATGGCCTAGATGATTGGGAACCCCTACAGACGAGAAAAAGTCTTCTTTTTCTGAAAATTGAAGTAGCTGGTGGCCTTCTGGATGGTTCCAGGTATATCATCATCATTTCCTGGAAAGAGACTTCCTTTCCATTATTCAAAGCAGAAAGGTCATCTGCTTGATATCCCCCAACAAATTCTTTTAAACTTACATTTTTTAACCATCTCCCTACAAAAACAGCTTTAAGGAGGTGGCTACAAAAAAACGAACAAACAAACAAACAATTTCTAGTTTGCCCCTTGCAAGTGAGAAATCTCTCCTACAATCAGAAATGGATTTAGAAACCAACTCCAAACCTTGGAAGAGAATATGGACTCTTACCTTGAATTCTTCCACAATAATAGACAAGGCCTCGTGTCCAGCTTTTCTTAAATCTTCCAACTCAAGTTTATGCTTCTCCTGGAAACAAATAATGGATATAAAAGACAAAAGTGAAGGGAACATGGTAAAGCTTTTTTTCCAGGCTACTAAATCTGGACAGGCATCATAGATTTCTATCGTTGCTACCAAGGATTTCTCTTCTTCTAGTTCCAGAGTTTTAATTCTAAGACAATAACTTAAGAGACAACAGATTTTGCTGGATCTTGCTGAGGAAATATTGGCCTAAACGTATTTTGTAGTCTGATTATGAGTTCTCTTTCACGCCAGCTAAGACTTAGTGAAAAGCAACGTGAACCAAGGTGGAAAAAATACCCGTGAATCTCATTCTTCTTGCTGCTGGACCTCCTTTCTTTCTTTGAGCTAAGGGAATGTTCACCATAGCGTATGAACCAAAAATATGGATGTTTTTAAGATCGGGTCTATATCCATATAACTTGAAGAAAGGTGTCTGATTTATTACACTACTCCAGATGTGGTTAACAATGTAATTTGCATATTTAATAGCTTCACCCCAGTATGGGAGACTGAGATTAGAATCTTCTAGGAGACAACGCATCATGGTTTGTAGAACACCATTCCTCCGTTCCGCCACTCCGTTTTCAGCAGGAACGAAAGGAGCTGAGGTCTGGTGCAGAATTCCATTCTTACGCATCCAGTGCTGCAAACACCGAGGCATGAATTCAGCACCGCGATCACGTCTTTCGTTCCTGCTGAAATCCAAAGATTGGATACCCAGCCTTGCCCAGTTAGCAAAAAGGACAGCTTATTCCCAAAGTGATTTAAATCTTTGAGCTTCTATGAAACAAGGGCCATGCCAGCGCATCACTAAAACCTTGTTACACACAGAAAAGCTTCCCACACAGGCAACCATAGGAAGATTTGGTTTCAGGGCATGAAAAGACAGTTTGGTCTAGTGGTTAAGGCACCAGGCCAGAAATCAGGAGACTATGAGTTCAAGTCCTACCTTAGCCATAAAAAAAAACAGCTGGATGACTTTGGGCTCTCCCTCAGCCCAACTTACCTCACAGGGTTCTTGTTGTGAGGAAAATAAGAAGAAGAAAGTGTGCTGGATGTGTTCATTGCCTTGAGTATTTGTAAATAATGGCAGGATACAAACAAATAAATAAAACAAAGAAATAATAAAGAAATAAAAGATGGCAACTTGGCCCAGAAGAGTTATTGAATAAAAGCATTTAATTAATTAATTAGTATCCCGCCTTTATTATTTTTATTTAAAAAAACCTCAAGGTGGCTAAAATGACATTGAAGTCCAAAATGAACTTATTCCAAATTAGGAAACATCATCAGGTAACATCATTGGTGCTCCAGCACTGATAATGTTACCTAGTTTGGTATTAAAATGTCCAAGAAAGCCAACTAGCTTAGAGGGCATCAGGGATCCCATATTCAGTATGTCCCTAATTTGACAACACAGAGCATTATAGCTTAGAAACTTGTGATCTTTTATTTAATCTTACTTATGGATAGGTACATAGAAAGGTGGAGAAGGAGGGAGGGAGATGATGGATGGATGGATGAGTAGATGGATGGATGGATGGATGGATGGATGATAGAGAGAGGGAGGGAGAGAGAGGGGGGAGAGAGAGACAGGTAGACAGATAGAGATAGAGACGGGTAGAGATAGAGACAGAGAGAGATAGCTAGAGAGAGGGGGGGACAGAGGTAGAGGTAGAGAGACAGAGATAGGTAGAGACAGAGAGAGAGACAGAGAGAGAGACAGAGATAGAGAGATAGGTAGAGATAGAAATGGATAGATATATCTCCCATGCCTTTCATATTACTATACAGACACAGTATAGATCAGTGGTGGCTAATCTTTTTAGGCTCCCATACTGATAATTGCACGCGCACTTGTGCACTTGCATGCCATCACCCAGAAGGCAATGCGCATGGCCCCTCCATGCCCCTTGTGCATATGCACGCGATCTGCACCACGCTCCTCTGCACATGCACATGTGTCTGTTTACACGGTGTCCCAGCGATGTGTGCCAGATAAAACTTCCTGAAATGTGTTGAGTGAATCATGATTAAAATGGCCATGGGGGGAATGGGGAGGGATTTACAGTATCTGACAGTTGCAGTCTTGTAAAATATTTGCCAAGGTTAGGATGAGGAAATATCTATCCTGAAGCTGGGTTGTCAGCATTATTAGAGATAACAAATGAGCTTGAGCAAACTTCCAAAGGCTGAGGTGATAATGAAATAATAAGCTGTCAGGAGAAGTCTTAAAAATAAAATTACTGATGTTTAAGAGAAAACACTTCATTAGAAAATTCTCATGATGACAATGTTTACTGTCTGAAGAGAAAGGTACAATGCTGGATAAAAGTCCTAAATCTAGTCTGAATATCTGGCTGACAGTGCAAAAAACTAATAATAATATCTCTCTGACATCACCTGAGGGCAGGACAGACAATGGATGCAAACTAATCAAGGAGAGAAGCAACTTAATTAAGAGAATTTCTGACAGTGAGAACAATTAATCAGTGGAACAACCTGCCTCCAGAAGTTGGAAATGCTCCAACACTGGACGTTTTTAAGAAGGATTAGATAACTATTTATCTGAAATGGTATAGGGTTTTCTGCCTGAGCAGGGGATTGGATTAGAAGATTTATCCATCCTACTGTCATATTCTATTCTATTCTATTCTACTCTATCTACTCTACTCTACTCTCTACTCTTCTCTCTACTCTTCAAAGGCTGACAGGAGAACAACTTTCAAATTGGTGGGATTGGATTAGAAGACCTTCCAACTATACTATTCTATTCTATTCTATTCTATTCTACTCTACTCTACTCTACTCTACTCACCTTCAAAAAGCTGTAAAACTTTCATTGGTCCAAGAGCTGAAATTCCTTGTACTCACTTTCTAGTGGCCAAAAGTGTCATTAGGCTACAAACTAAACTAAAGTTTGTGAAATTAATCCAATTTATTCTTTTGGCTCCTCTGCCTCATAAACCCTTTGCACGTACAAACAACTCTACCACACACACAAAATGCACATGTAATCTTTCACGTACAACATGAGATGCATGCACCCAAAAGACTTTTTAAAAGCTCCAATAATCTCAGCTACAGATTTTTTTAAAAAAAATCTTACTTGAAGCGGGACAGAACATAGAAATAATTAACCCCGTCCCTATTGAATTTCTACAACCCGCAAATGGCTCGCCCAAGCTGCAATCGAACTTGAAATGAAATTTCCATCTGCTGTGATGACATTAGGGAGACAAAATTTGACAAAATTTGTAGGTTCAGCTCATATTGAGAAACTCTATCAACTACCACCCCATATGACCTGCAGACTTCCATTCTCAGAATTCCTGAGTCAGCAGGCTCACTCAAGAACTCTGGGAGTTGAAGTCTGCAGGTTGTGAAGGGGCCATATTTGTTCACTCCTGATCCAACAATTTAGCTCTTGACCATTTGTACTCTTCAAATCTTCAGAAATGCTCACTGAAGAATCTTTTTGGGAAAATACAATGAGATAATAAAGAATTTCTTCCATGGTTTTTTCCCCTGTTTTTAAGCAGCCTCTTATTGAAATCCTATCTAAGAACCTAAAAAAGTAACATAGAATGGCTGATAATGCCAAATTCAACACTATCAACAATAATCAGCATAATTAAATATTTTGGTATTCATCCATGCCCACTCCAGAATGGCCTGAACAACGTTCTCTAATTGATGCGTAACTAGATCTATGCACTGTTTAAACATCATTACACCGAGTATCAACATACAAAGGTTGCTTTCAAAGAAATTGGCCTACCTAGCGGTGAAACTATTTTTACAAAGCAACTCAGCACTGGCCTGAAAAATATACTTTCTGCTGAGCAAGAAATCTTGGAAATGATTGTTTAGCCCAGCAATTTGCTGGAAGGAATTACAATCAATTATATGTGACGCATAAGGCCAACTCAAGACTATTTGTACAAATGCTGCATGCCTCAAATTTAAGGAGAACTAAGTGTGCTTTAAATCACTGCAGAGCCAGTGTGTTCTAGATGTGAACATGGAGGTTGGCAACAGGGCCTTGTCAGATACACATGTGCACACCAGGACTCAATAGACAGGCATAAACCTACTTCTTCTACTGGGAGAGAAAGTAAAGTTTCATCAAAGATATAGCAATTTCCTCTCTCTTCCCTGAAAAGATGGCATAAACATGGAAGCAAACTCTTTCCTCATTATTTTTTGTTATCCATCAGGAAGTAACCCACTACTAGTAATTCTGTGTAGTTGCATACATATAAAGGAAAATATTCGTAGCTCAGGCTTCAGATGAGAAGTCACTGGTACTCTTATGAACTTGGCTGTTTTCTTGCAGGCATTACATTATCAAACTAGGTAACATCATCAGTGTGAGACTGTGATCAGTGCTAGGCAGTGCTAGCTCTGATGATGTTACCTAGTTTGGTGTCTAGGCAGATTCTCAATCATCCAGACCATGGTTGTCCCATAAAGCTTTTTCAAAAGGCAACTGAACTTTCTTTGCTTTTCATTGAAGATGTATCGCTTCTCATCCAAGAAGCTTCTTCAGTTCTGAACAAACTGAAAAAGCTTCTTAGATGAGGAGTGAAATGCCTTCAAGGGAAAAAAAAAGAACGTCCAATTGCCTTTTGAAAATACCAATAGCACTTAGATTCATACACTGCTTCACAGGGCTTTACAACCCTCTCTAAGCGGTTTACAGTCAGACTATTGTCCCCAACAATCGGGGTCCTCATTTTACCCACCTCGGAAGGATGGAAGGCTGAGTCAACCTTCAGCTGGTGGGATTTGATCTGCCAAATTGTAGGCATCCAGCAGTCAGCAGAAGTAGCCTGCAGTACTGCACTCTGACCACTGCAGCACTGTGGGTTTACCTAGGTTGAGTAATGAGACATCTGCAAGGAAACAACCAAGCTCAGAGTGCACCAAGGACACCTCATCTATCTATCTTATAAAAGCGAAATACCACTCATGCATCATCACAAAATCTCCAGAACCGTAAAGCCTACAAACTTGAAATTTGGCACGTATGTTTCTCTTGGCTTCTAGGTGCTCACTAAGAAAGGATTTTTCAGAATGACCATCAGAGCATTAGTATTTCCTATATTATTATTAACATGCTCTGATGCCAAGGAGTTCTACTCCCTTCCCCACCTGAAAAGAAATCTCTTCCAAATGCAAAACAAGCAGAGGAGAGGAGTTTCAGTTTCAGTTTTACTTTCACAGAAGCAACCAGCTTTAGTACAGAACAGTTGAGCTAAGCCATGCCCAGCCTCCTTGCTGTCTCCTTCTTGCTCACACAGCAAATACAACTTCACTTTCCAAACAGCCCTCAACTCTCTCACACACTGATAGGACGCTAGCCAGATGAATACCGATGGATGCTGGTAGGTAGGGGCAGAATTTTTTCCCTCCTTGTTTTCCTCCCCAAAAACTAAACCTGATCACATAGTTTCATAGTGAAGCACAGATATAGAGCTGGTAGCTACATACTACACAGTATGCAAAAGTGACACCAATCCCTTTGTGCAGAGATAATGGAATCAGAAGGGGAAAAACTAATATATTGTAGTTTTAGTTTGTGGAAAATATATATTTCTGAGAGTCGACCTACTGAGTTCCTGATGCTTTGGCTTTGCATGATTTTCTGAAGGTGTTTCAGGACAGGCTAGGGAACAATCTTATCATGCAGCGATAATGTTATTTAGAAGGGTAATGACACATCTGCAATAAAACAACCAGGCTGAGAGAATACCAAGAACTCAATCTTGGTCTTACTTCTCAAACTATATCTTTCATTCCCACTTAAACTGCCGTTCTTCCCTCCAATAGAAGTGACTCAGAAGTTTCCCTAACCTTAATTTGTGGTCTTTCATAGAATATTTACTTTTTATCATTTTTTTTCTTTTATTCAAAGATTAAAATCTACAGGAAAAAAAATGAACATACAAAACAAAACTGGACAAAGACATTTAAAAATTGTAATGAAAGAGACAAAGAACAAAAACACGCATTATCCCTGATAGTTGAACACGGACAAATATATTGCAACAATAATAGCTTTCTCTTCCCCCAACCCTTGCAAAACAGGTCCAAAATTTATAAACTTCTACATCTACATATTTGATCCATCCAGGATCAAATAAGTTTGTTTGGCTCTTAGTAACACAACGTTTCATTAGGATTTTAATTTGGGAACTTTCATTGAACCTCTAAGATATGAACATAGCTAGATATTCAGATTTAAAGAAGTGCAAATAAAATTTTTAAAAGTGTCTATTCTAGTCTAACGAAAAGAAGAGCTAGGGAAGACTTGATAACAGTGTTTTAATATTTGAGGGGCAGAAACAAACAAGAGGGGGTCAACCTATTTTTCAAAGCATCAGAAGGCAAAACAAGAAACAATGAATGGAAAGTAAAGTAGGAGAGAATGGCTGCTTGCTTGTGGCCACTTGGTTTTGTGGGAGTGAGTTGACAGTGGATGGAACACATAGGAAGACCATGTGATAAAACAAGAAGAGAAAGGAACAAGTGTATCAGTGCTGAACGAATGAAGATTGGACTTAAGAATGAGTGGCCAATGTGAACAAAGGATGCTGTTAGGTTGGACATGTAGAAAGATGAATCAGACTACAAAAAAATGGGAAAAAAGAGTGAATAGGTAGATTAGAAAGGAAAAATCAAGAAAATCATGGCTGGGTGGAAGTAATAAGTTCCTCAAAGAGAGAGCAAACTATATATGGGCATGATGGGAAAAAAAACGATAGTTTGCAAGCATCCAAAGGTATAGAAATGTACATCGGAGTAAACTAGTTGTAGATACATTTTGTCTTTTTTTTCACATCCCAGGCCTTCAATTTATTATTATTATTATTATTATTAAATTAATTAAATTTATATCCCGCCTCTCTTCCCCCATCGGGGAACTCGAGGTGGCGTACAACAAGATAAAAGGAGTTGCCTATACAATATAAAATCAAAAAACTCATTCATACCATCCAAACATGCAAGAGGGAAGAACAAAGGTCTCAATTCCATGCCCTCTGACAAAGCCAGGTCTTAAAGGCTTTGTGGAAAGCAAGTAGATTGGGGATGGTTCTAATCTCCGCGGGGAGCGTATTCCAGAGGGACGGTGCCACTACAGAGAAGGCCCTAGCCCATGGACCCGCCAGCCGACATTGTCTGCCCAACGGTATCCGGAGCAAGCCCTCCCTGTGGGATCTAACCGGGCGCTGGGAGGCATAAGGTAGCAGTAGGCGGTCTCGAAGGTATCCCGCTCCTAAGCCACAAAGGGCTTTAAAAGTTGTCACTAGCACCTTGAATTGCACCCGGAAGACCACCGGTAGCCAATGCAGCCCGCGGAGGATAGGTGTTATATGGGTGCACCTAGGTAATTTCTTTGGTTTGCAATTTCTTCATTCCTTCTCGGCATTCGGTTTAACAACACTTATCCCCAAAGGGGACAGTGTGATGGGTACAGATGAATGTATATTTAATTTTGAAATCAGTGGGTGAAATTATGTCACCAAAAGGAACGTCTCTCGGGAAGAACTGAAATGTACGCCCCAGCTGCAGCGCTGACAAAGAATTGTTCCCATTCCCATTCATCTTGTTTTAAAATCAAAATGAGAATTAACTGTAGCGATGCCAAATAAAAAATAACAAAATAAAAAATAAAAAACACCATCCTTTTATTATTCAATGTATTGGTTGCAGAGAAAGCCCAGATGTTCGACATGGGAGTTCCTTCAATGGAATAGTTAGGCAATTAGCGCCTTATGTTCATGCTGCTTAGGGGGTTTTTTTCTCGCAGCGCTGAGCTCCTATATATTGTATTGAATCTTACTGAAAATGTCATACTTCGTCTTTCCGAGTTCAGACACATTCAAAATTGCCCAAGGCAGAAGATCCATCAAAACGCTGCTGTCTAAAGAGGGAAGTATACAAGCTCAGTATTATATTTATGCCAAGTAGACTATCGTTTTAAAAAGGTGATGCTAAATCGCTGTTGTAATAGAAGTGTTAGAAAAACAGACACGTTGTGATTGTGTAATGGAAGATTAATGGATTTGTCATCTGGGTATCAGAGCTCCCTTACATTAACACAATTTAAGGAGTGACAGAATGAAAATGTGTTGAAAATCTGAAGCACTATCCAAACGACTACAGCCTATGGTTAAGAAAGTTTACATTAACCGTTTAGTCCTTAATTTGGAGTTGCAGGGGAAATTTTTAATGGGTCTATCTTTCAACCATGATTTTTCATGCTTTACAAAATTCCCTCCCATCTGTCCCCTTAACTATTATTAAGGGGGGAAAAATACAAATGTTTAAATGCCCAAATGTGATAATTATACCAACACCAATATCTGTACAGACGAATCTGTTAGGAAAAATGCACCTTCTAAGCAGCAATGTATCTGTAGGATTTGCTAGGAAGAATACAGAATAATTGAATTGGAAGGCACCTTGGAGATCTTCTAGGCCAATGGTGAAGACCCTACACTTTTCTGGACAAATGTGTCCACTGTAACTACATAGCCAAAAAGGCATTAAGAGTTGTTAACCTAATCCTACGTAGCTTTTTCTCTAGTAATATCACATTACTAACTAGGACATACAAAACATTTGCTAGACCAATACTCAAATACAGCTCATCAGTCTGAAACCCACATCATGTATCTGATATTAACACAGTTGAGAAAGTCCAGAAATATTTCACAAGAAGAGTTCTCCACTCCTCTACTCGTTGCAGAATACCTTATGCCAC
Source organism: Naja naja (assembly GCA_009733165.1). Classification (NCBI taxonomy): domain Eukaryota; kingdom Metazoa; phylum Chordata; class Lepidosauria; order Squamata; family Elapidae; genus Naja; species Naja naja. Next base: position 10,671,137 of record CM019159.1, read on the forward strand.
CAGACTTGAAATTCTAGACCTAGAAAACCTAGAACTACGCCGTCTTCAGTCCGATCTAAGTATAGTATATAAAATCATACATTGCAATGTCCTACCTGTCAATGAATACTTCAGCTTCAACCATAACAATGCAAGAGCACACAATAGATACAAACTCAAGGTTAACCGCACCAAACTTGATTGCAGGAAATACGACTTCAGCAACAGAGTGGTCAATGTCTGGAATACTCTATCTCACTCTGTAGTTTCTTCCCCAAACCTCAAAAACTTTAACCTTAGACTGTCTACTGTTGACCTCACCCCTTTCCTAAGAGGTCTGTAGGGGGCGTGCATAAGCGCACCAACGTGCCTACCGTCCCTGTCCTATGGTTTCTTTTATTTTTCTTATATGTATTCATTTCATGTATTCATAACTATGTTTATCCTTATACTTATTATCTTGAAAGTGATTGACAAATCAAATCAAATCAATCAATCAATAGATAAATGGTTGTCCACTCTCCTTAATAACCTCAAGTGATGGGGCACCCACAACATCTGGAGGCAATCCCTTCCACTGATTAATCATTCTCACTGTCAGGAAATGTCTCCTTAGTGCTAAGTTGGATCTCTCTTCAATAATCTTCTACTTGTTATTTCTTGTCCTGTCCTCAGGTGCTTTGGAGAATTAGGTTGATCTCCTCATCCCTGTAACAGCTCAAGTACTGGAAGATTGCCATCATGTCACCTTCTCTTTGTTAGACTGCTAAGACAAGCTAGACCTCCTTCCCTTAGATGGTTGAAATGAAACTACCTATCCAAGATGTTTTCATTTACACCAGAACAACTAGACACAAGAACAGTTTCCCCCCGAATGCCATCACTCTGCTAAACAAATAATTCCCTCAACACTGTTCAACTATTTACAAAGTCTGCACTACTATTACTGTTAATCTTCTCATCACTCCTTATCACCCATCCCCTCCCACTTGTGACTATATAACTGTAACTTTGTCGCTTGCATCCTTACGATTTATATTGACTATTTGCTAGTACAATTTGCTTATTGTACCCTATGACTATTATTAAGTGTTGTACCTGATGATTCTTGACTCTTGACGAATGTATCTTTTCTTTTATGTACACTGAGAGCATTTGCACCAAGACAAATTCTTTGTGTGTCCAATCACACTTGGCCAATAAAGAATTCTATTCTATTCTATTCTATTCTATTCTATTCTATTCTATTTCTATTTCTATTTCTATTTCTATTCCATTCTATTTCTATTCTATATATGGCTGTGAAAGTTGGACCATAAGGAAGGCTGAGTGCCAAAGAATTGAGGCCTTTGAACTCTGGTGCCAGAGAAGACTCCTGCGAGTCCCTTGGACTGCAAGGCCATCCAACCAATCAGTCCTGGAGGAGATCAACCCTGACTGCTCTTTAGAAGGCCAGATCCCAATGATGAAACTCAAAGACTTTGGCCTCTTATGAGAAGGAAGGACTCCCTGGAGAAGAGCCTAATGCTGGGAACGATTGAAGGACAAAGAAGAAGGGGACAGCAGAGAATGAGGTGGCTGGATGGAGTCCCTAAAGCAGTAGGCGTGAGCTTAAATGGACTCCAGAAGATGGTAAAGGACAGGAAGGCCTGGAGGAACATTGTCCATGGGGTCGCGATGGGTTGGACACAACTTCATAACTAACAACAACAATATACTGTAAAGAGGGTTGGATGCCAGGATACAGGCAAGACAAGAAAAAAAATCGATGGATACTAATCAAGGAGAAAAGCCATCTAGAACTAAGGAGCAATTTCCTAACGGTGAGAACAATTAACCAGTGGAACGTCTTGCCTTCAGAAGTTGTGGGTGCTCCATCATTGGAGGTTTTTAAGAAGAGACTGGACAGCCATTTCTCTGAAATGCTATCGGTCGCCTGCTCAAAGAGGGGGTAGGACTAGAAGAGGTTCAAGATCCCTTCCAACTCTGTTATTCTATGTTCTGTGGACCTTCGGTAATTTACAATAATTAAAGTTTCATCCAGCTTTTCATTCTACTTTCCCACATTTCTTTTCATGAAAGCGTAACCCATGACTTTTCATTGGTTCAGCAGCTTGTACCACACTCCACTCATGCTTATCGTGATAATCTTATATTTTCATCTCTGGTTTATTATTTCACACAGAAAAGCACAGTGTCTAACCAAAAAAGCCTACACAGTTAGCTTTAAGAAAACATAATTCTAGGCATTAGAACCAACTCTTCATTTCATAAGAGTTTATTTTAAAGGGAGGAACGTAACTGAAATTTAAGATTAAACGCCTCCCTGACATAAAAGAACTAAGCTCTGCCTTAAGTTTTATCATCAATTTTATAGTGGTTTTTAAGCTATAATCTAATTTTACTCATTATGATTCTAGCTTGAGGAAGCTTCTGAAATAATTGCATCCATCTTGAAATTGTTAATATCCAAACGTTTATGGAAGAATAAATAACTTTCTATACTTAGAAGACTGAGTCAGAATATTACTGAACGTTTAAGTGTCTAGACACCTAATCCTTCAGCTACTATTCAGTAACCCCAAACTGGAAGACATGAGATCCTGGCCATCACATGTGCAAGAGAGAAAATGCAAAGGATGGGGCCAGGATGAAGCTACATCTTCAGTCTCTATCTCAAAAGAGCAGTATGGAGCTGACGGTTCTTAAAATAGGAGCATCATCTATTCACTGAACAAACTAGTTGTTGTTTTTTTGCAGTGGCTCAATCTAGAGGAGCCACAGCAATTAACAGAATAACAGAGCTGGAAGGGACCTTGGAGGTCTTCTAGTCCAGCCCTTGCTCAAGCAGGAGACCTACACCATTCCAAACAAGTGGCTGTCTAATCTCTTCTTAAAAGCCTCCAGTGATGGAGCAATCACAATTTCTGTTCCACTGTGTAACTGTTCTTACTATTAGGACATTTCTCTTTAGTTCCTTGGTGGCTCAGGCTGTTAATTGCCTGCACTTAAGTTCCAGCTGCCTACAACTGCTGTAGGCTCGAATCCCACCAGGCTCAAGGTTGACTCAGCCTTCCATCCTCTCAGGGTAGGTAAAGTGAGGACCCAAGATTGTTGGGGGCAATTAGCTGACCTTGTAAAAATGCCACTTAGTAATAAGCAGGCATATACAATGGAATGAAGGCTATTGCTGAGCGCACTGGGTTGTATCCCAAAATTGTAAGCCCTGAGTCTCCGGAGAAGGGCGGCATATAAATATAATTAAATAAATAATAAATAAATAATAAGTTCTAGGTGTCTTCTCTCCTTGGTTAGTTTCCATCAACAGACTTCTGATCTGGTTTATTCAATTCCCTTGTGCTGGTTGAGCAGCTGCACAGTTCCAAGTGGTTCAAAGAACAATGTTGTAGAGTAAAATGTAAAAAAGGGGGAAGACGAAGAATTGACAGCACAGATCCCTGGCAGAAAAACTGAAGGGAAATAGGCAGGAGGGTATTATCATAAACATAAAATCTCTCCAAATAAACAGCCAAAACCCGCTTTAGTGACTAAAAAAGTAAATTTCCACCCACTGGCACAGCATAATTCCAAGCTCTTCCTTAACTTGACAATATTCCAGGAATCTCATCTACAAATTCACAGGCAGATATAGTAGATTTTTAACACTATTTTTCATTATTCGGGTTCTGTCTCCTCTATGTCTGCACCTAAAACCAACCTAAATATTTTGTTAGAAGATGGTATTTAACAGGATGCAAGTCATATTACTTTTAAAAAAGAAAACCACATACATTTTCTAGTATTTTTCCTCGCAGAAATCACCTACCTCCAAGATACACACCCAAGCTACCTCTTGCATTTAGATCTACCAACCTACAGAAGATCATCCTATGTATTCAATTATTAAGGGCAATCTAGCTGTTCCAGAATGGGGACTCAGTGGCTCAGTGGCTAAGATGCTGAGCTTGTCGAGCAGCAAGGTCGGCAGTTCAGCGGTTCGAATCCCTAGAGCCGTGTGACGGAGTGAGCTCCCATTACTTGTCCCAGCTTCTGCCAACCAAGCAGTTCGAAAGCATGAAAAAATGCAAGTAGAGAAATAGGGACCCCTTTGGTGGGAAGATAACAGCGTTCCATGCCCCTTCGGTGTTTAGTCATGGCGGCCACATGACCACAGAGACATCTTTGGACAGCGCTGGCTCTTCGGCTTTGAAACAGAGATGAGCACTGCCCCCTAGAGCCAGGAACAACTAGCATATATGTGTGAGGGGAACCTTTACCTTTGGTGTTCCGGGCTCAGACTCAGAATAACAGAGTTGGAAGGGATCTTCAAAGACTTCTAGTCCAAACCCTATAACAGGGATCTTCAAACTTGACAGTTTAAGACTTGTGGACTTCAACTCCCAGAATTCCTCCTCCAGTCATGTTAGCTCAGGAATTCTGGGAGTTGAAGTCCACAAGTCTTAAACTTGCCAAGTTTGAAGACCTTTGCCCTATACCATTTCAGACAAATGGCTATCCCATCTTTCCTTGAAAACCTCCAGTGATGGAGTACTCACAACTTCTAAAGGCAAGTCGCCTCACTGGTTAACTATTCTTACTGTCAGGAAATTTCTCCTTAGTTCTAGATTGCTTCTCTCCTTGACTAGTTTCCATCCATTCTTTCTTGTCTTGCCTTCTGATGCTTTGGAAACTAAGTTGACCCCCTTTTCTGTGTGGTAGCCCCTCAAATATTGGAACACTATCATGTCGCACCTAGTCCTTCTAAACTAGACATAGCAATTCTTGCAACCATTCTTCATGTGTTCTAGCCTCCAGTCCTCTAATCATTTTGCTGCTCTTTTCTATACTCTTTCCAGAGTCTCAACATCTTTTTTACAATATTGTCACCAGATGTGATGACAGCAGATCCACTTTTCAAAACATGCATCTTTTGGAACCATACTCGTAACCCTGAATAAAACACTCCACCAATCTTTCATCATTCATGGCTTCCCCTACTGTGTCCTCCTTCCTACTTCAACTTTATCACTACTTCGGAATCAAAAATTCAGATTCCTATAAGTGGGAATAAGATTCAGAACTTGACAGAGCAGCTGCTTCATAAAGTTGACTGACAGCTTCAGGATTTTGCTGTTCTTTAGTCCCTTTGAGTAACTTAAGTTCTCTCACGCAAATATACATTAAAACTTTGTGCGGCTGGCTCTATCTTTCTATATGATCAGTTAGCAACTCAATCCCTGAATACATACGATTTTTCAGAATAAAGAAATCCAGGGCTATTTTTGTGCTAAATGTCAGCAACGATGATGCTCTTCTGAATCATTTCATACCATTGTTTCCTAATTATAACAGGGATAAAGTGAATTGGAGCAAGAATTCTTCCAACTTTAAGTTATGAGGGAAAAGAAGAACAAGGGTGGCAGGAGTATAAAGACACATTAAGGCTTCAAAATCAAATCCAGGATTTGAGTTTAATTCAGAAAAGGAGACAATGATTGCCAATGCTAAAAGAAAAATATTGCAACTATGTTTGAAAGAGAAGCCCAAACCGCATAAGTTGCATTGTTTTTCAAGAACACGATCTTACTGAGATTCTAAATATACACATGTATCGGTTTTGGAACGGATTTTACAATTGAAAAATTAGACTTAAAATTTTCCAATGTTCCTTCTGGGAGATGTAGGCGGACTGTGCAAGCATATAGTAAATATTGGAGACTTAAAGGCTGGAGTAAGCACGCGTGACTAACTCCTATCGGAAGGAGCCACATCTGCGGAACTGATTAGCCAAAACGGAGAGCACTTATACCTGAAAAGGATTCAGAAACTTTCCACAAGAACTCAATCTGATTTTCATTTTACACGGTTCGGGGGTGCTGCATGAAAATGAAGCTTGTCCTATTAAAATGAACCTCTTCTGATCCTGGTTAAAACTAGTTAAAGTCACTTTTCTTACATGTTCTTTGGCCCACATGAATGTATTCCATCACGATACATTAGCTAAACTTCTACAAAATCCCGAGAGCTTTTGCCTTTTTTTATACTCATTGTGAGATTCCCAAAGACTCCAAGTACCTACAGATTCATCTTGGAAAAATACCAAGTCCCTGATTCATGCTGGTTTTTCTCTTAGTTATGCAGTGCCAGGGCCAGCTGTTTTCGCTGAAAAGAAATTGCTGACAAGCTGTACGGCTGTACTCTTCAGCTTACTTGCTGTGTGGTCGCAGGTGCTGGTCCTAACAGCAGAATGGAACCTAGAAGTAGTGAAGATGTCCCACATTCTATTTCCACGAAGAAAACACGCAACAAAGCTCCTAAAAGTTTGATTCCCTTATTCATCTGGACTCAAGCTTCATTCTGAACCCCCAAACAGACTAAGATCCTTAGTCTGAAGGTTCCTTGGAGTTTAAACTAGGTTATAAGGCAGGAGCTTTGGATAAATCTTTGAATCAAAACCAATCCATCTGTCATGGCTTGTGTTATAACTTTCTGATAGGGATTCCCCTTCGTATTTCTCATTTCTGTGTGTTTCCTATTTTTCCATATGAAGAAATTGACCCCAATACATAGGTTTTTTTAGTTCTTAATACAGTGATGGGATTTTAAAGATGGTTGTATAAACACAATGTTTTATTTTATTTATTTATCAAATTTATTGGCTGTCCGTCTTAGTACAGGATAACTCAGAGCAGCTTATAATATTAAACTAGACATTTTTTAAAAGAGACATGAAGACGCGTTACAACCAGCACAAATTGCTACGTAAACTGAATAACAGACACTATTCTAATTTAGTTATATACCCCTTAGTTCTTTTTTAAACAGATGCATTTTATTTTCTATTGTATCATTCTTTATAGCTAGGCCTATAAATTACCGGTGCAACCAAGAACGTCCTCAGCGGATAAAAATCTTAAAACATTACCTGGAGCTTGTTGTATACATCCTTATGTGAAATCAATTTATCATCTTTTTCTTTCAGGTAATTGGTTTCCAAAGTCCTGTGTTTTTCCAAAAGATCTTCCAACTCCTAAAAAAAATATGACTTAGATTAAAACGTATCTCTTTTTTTTTAATAAAAAAGTTTTTTATTTTTGATACAAACATACAGACAGGACATACAAAACATAAAAACCATCTTCCATATATACATACAGTGTGTCAGTTGGTTACAAATCCTTTGTAACCATCCTTTCATATTCATCACTCACAATTTATCCAAAAGAAAATTTCTCATATTATCAATAAAACATTATGTATTTATCAATTATTACTTGTGTACAATTAAACTATTTATTTCATCATAGATACGAGATATATTTTTAATCTAAAATTTATGTTATACTTTCATCCAATGGTTATATACATCAACATTATATTTTATATCAGCCTATTATATTTCTATTACAAAATTATATAGTCTATTGCATTACCAAGTCTTTTTATCCAACCATTGATAAAACAAATCCCATATCTTATAAAATTGTTTATCTTCTTGTTCTCTAATTTCAAATGTCAATTTACTCATTTCAGCACAGTCCATAATTTTCCTAATCACTTCCTCCTGCATAGTTATTTTATCATTCTTCCAATTTTTGGCAAATACAATTCTAGCTGCTGTTAAAACATTTACAATCAAATATTTCAACTCTTTATTGTAAATATCTGGTATAATTCCCAATAAAAATATTTCTATTTTCAAGTCTATGTGTTGTTGTATCATTTTTTCCAACCATATGTGGATTTTAGTCCCAATATCTTTTTGCATCCGAACAAGTCCACCACATATGGTAATATGATCCAGGTATCTGATGACATTTCCAACATTTATCCCATTTATTCTTAAACATTCTTGCAATTCTCGTGGGGTAAGTGCCACAAACGTATCTCTTTTATAATTGCCAGCTACATTTGCCATTCAGAGTCCAACTTACAGAATAGAATGCAAAATAACAAGAGTTGGAAGGGAGTTTCTAGCCTTCTAATCCAACCCTCTACTCAAGGAGACGCTATAAAATTCCAGACAAATGTCTTTCCAGTCCCATCTTTAAAATCTCCAGTGATCTACAACTTCTAGAGGCAAGTCGTTCCACTGATTAATTGCTCTCACTGTCAAGAAATTTCTTCTTCGTTCTACCGTGTTTCCCCGAAAATAAGACCTACCCCGAAAGTAAGACCTAGCACTATTTTCTAAACCTGCCCTAATATAAGACCTACCCTGAAAATAAGACCTAGTGTAAATCTCCAGTTCCAGGAAGACTTTTCAGGGAGCAACCGTGCACCCGCGAAACACCTCCCCCCCTACACACTCACACCCACTATTTGGCACCATAAATATATAAGACCTACCCTGAAAATAAGACCTAGTGTGTTTTTGGGAGCCAAAAAATATATAAGACAGTGTCTTATTTTCGGGGAAACACGGTAGGTTGCTTCTCTCCTTGATTAAGTTTCCATCTGTTACTTCTTGTCCTGCTCTCAGGTGCTTTGGAAAACGGGTTAACCCCCTTTTGTCAAATATTAGACAACTGCTATCATATCACACTCCTAGTTCTTCTGTTAGTCTAGAAATACTCAGTTCCCGCAACCATTCATTGTACGTTTCAGCCTCCAGTCCCCGAGTCATCCTTGCTGTTCTTCTCTACCCTCTTTTTAGAGCCTCAACATCCTTTTTGTATCGTGGTGACCAAACCTGGGTGCAACATTCCAAGAGTGATTTTTCCAGTGCATTATAAAGCAGTACTAACACACTATCCCTTTGTTGACGCAGCCAAGGCATGCGTTGGCTTTTTTGGCAGCTGCAGCACACGGCTGGCTCATACTTAAATGGTTGTTCACTAGGACATCTAGATCCTCACAGTTGCTGCTATTGAGCCAGGTACCATCTATTCTATACCTGTGCATTTGATTTTTTCTTGCCTAAAGGTTGGACCTTACTTTCTCAACAATGAATTGAATTTTGTTGGATATGGTGTTCAAATCTGTCAAGATCCTTCTAATACACCTAAAAGGAGTAATCGAAAACATCCTTTTTTTTCCCCCACACCTTGTTCGACAAAATACTCCTTGTTTACAGTCTAGACACCAAAAGGAAGGGTGAGCATGACCCAGAGCAGGGGATGGCAACCCACAGCTCTGGAGCCGCATGTGGCTCTTTCATCCCTCTGCTATGGTTCCCTGTCACTGGTCGGCACCACAATTGATAGGGCTTTCGGTTAGGACAGGTAGAGGAAAAAGGACGCCACGCTAGGAGGAGACTCTATGATGGGGGAACTGGACTTCCGGTCGGCTCCAAAATTGAACTGGGGGTTTAGTTAGAACCTTTGTGGTTCTTGGAGTGTTTAAGGTTGCCGACCCCTGACCCCAGAGGAACAGAAGGAGAAAATGGGCTGGTGCTCTCACCATCTAGAAATCAGGGATGGGGAACGATGGCCTCTTTGCGATCTGTGGACTTCGGCTCCCAGAATTCCTGAGCCAGCATGACATGGCTGGCTCAGGAATTCTAGGAGCTGAAGTCCACAGGTCGTAAAGGAGCCATCATTCCCCACCCCTGACTAGATCAACAACCACACACACAGGAATGGAAGATTCTGTAGACTTGTAGCTGTACCTTTTTTATTCTAGCTTTTTCTTCATCTGCTGTCCGGAGTTTACTTTCCAGAACTGAAAGGGTTTGTTGAAAATGCTTTTCAGAATCACTCAGTCTGGGTTTTGTATCAGTTTCGTCGTAGTTGGCAGATGCTTTTTCTTGACTTTCAGTCAATGGAGGATCAATGGATAAGGGAACCTGTTTTATGGAAGACACAAAACAGTGAGATATACAGGTGTCAGATTTAATCATGTGATGTTTAAACACAGAGGTAGTCCTAGACTTATAATCATTCGTTTAGCAGCTGTCTGAAGTTAGAACGGCATTGAAAAAAGTGACTTATGACCCATTTTCACACTTACAACTATCACAGTATCTGTGATGACCCAGGGTGGGATACAAAAGCAACAAAGTCACAAAAACAAGTGAAGTCCCTTAAATTCCTTCAACTTGGCTTCAAAGGTCCAATTATCATTGACTAGAGAAAAAACTCCCCCACAAAAAACTCCCCCACAAAGAGTTGCGAAAAGGAAGAAATGCCATTCAAACTCAAAATACATATAAATTATAAATAGAAAAAAACCACACTGAAGCAATTAATGAGACAAGGCAGGATAAGGGCTTGAAGACATCCACAGATATCGAAATACACACACTGGGAAGGACGCCAGAACTCAGATAAGAACTGACAAACTAGAAATATTTTCACGCTTTGCTTCCAGCACTGGCCCATGTGCAGTTTGTCCTTTTAAACAGTCCCCACAGCTGCAGCCCATGAAGGGGATCAAGGCCCTTTCCTCCCCTGTAGACCACACCATTCATGTTTCTCCCTTATCTGCTCCTCCCTGAATACCCTAGGATGAAGAGGAGATGGGCCTGGGTCTTCCTCTGAATGCCTAGCCAGCCTGTGCCCTTCCCCAGTTTCCTCCACAACCTCCGGAGCCACACTCCCACTCCCTGTTGGCTGTTCCTCCTCTCCCTTGGAGTCAGATTCTAACAGGGGCATGACAGTATCTCTACAGTCATGTGATCACAATTTGGGCAATTGGTAACTGGCATGGATTGTAGCATCCTGAGGTCATTGGCCTTTGGGACCTTCCCAGCTGGCTTCCAACAAGCCAAGTCAATAGGGGAAGCCAGATTTGCTTAATGACCATGTGAGTTACTTAACAACCGCAGTGAACTGCTTAGCAAGCATGACCAATAAAACACAAAATTGGGTATGATGACTCAGACCATCAACCTTGCTCAGCAAAGGAAATGCTGGTCCCAATGATAGTCGTAAGTCAACTGTACTCCTAAATCATGAATTTATACATCTAAAACCAGGTATGCTTTGATGATTCTCAAAAGCATCTACTAAATGACCCATCTAAACAACCCACCCCACTATTAGGCCCAGTAAGATTTTAGCTTGATACTTCTCCATCCCTAATTTTCATCATAACCTTTTTCCAATCTCAAAAAACACCACAAAGCAAAAGAGTTAAGAATTTTCCTCTTTAAAGGGGAAATAACTGACTACTCTTATTCACGCACAATTCCTTATCCTTCTTCTTAAATCTACATTTCGATTTCTAATAATTCTGTGTGAAAAAGGAAATGTTTTGGTTCACTAAATAGCTTGAAATCTAAGCACCAATAAAGGAAAATATTTGTAGCTCAGGGTTGATGCTCTCTGAGCTTGTTTGTTTTCTTGCAGACGTTTCATTAACCTAACTAGGTAACATCATCAGTGCTAGTTAGGAGTGCTGTTTGCTGTCGGTTTATATTCTGGTGTGTGTGGGGCAAAATCTAAGTTTCAATCCTGAACAACTGGGTTTGGGGCAACAATATCCCTAGCAAGATATTCAGATCATTGCATTCTATGCAAACTTACTCCTTAAAAAAGTCCCATTAATCCACACTGATCTATTATGTAGAACATAGAACAACAGAGTTGGAAGGAGCCTTGGAGGTCATCTAGTCTCACCCCATGTTCGAGAAGGAGACCCTATACCATTCCAGACAAGTAACCCTCCAGTATCTCCTTGAAAGCCTATAGTTCGAGGTTGGGTCTTCTTCTGATGAGCTTCCAATAATTCCTTCTTGTCCTGCCCCTTCCTCTCTACAACAGTCCCTGAAGTACTGGAAGACAGCTATTATATCACCCATAGTCCTTCTCAGCTTACAATGTTATGGTATGTTTAAAATAATAATCATCATTAAATCGTTACCTGCTCTTTATGATCAGCTGCACTTAAAGTATTGGGTGATAGTTGAGTGTCTGCCGGTACCTTTGCCGGAGCCTGTTCCAGAAGCAGGTCAGCAGAAACCATTGGTGGTACAAGAATTTCCGGCACTATTGGTAAAAACAAGAAAGAGAAAGGCATGCAAGCAAAGAAAACGAAATTCAATAAGGCATCTGTTTTTAAAAGCTTGTATCTTTCTGAAAAGCTAAAAATAACAACTTGGTGTACCAGCCAAAGGAATTCAATAAATTACCATGAATTACAATATAAATAAAACTCAAATTTGCTCACTAAAACTGCTGTGAGAAAATTTAGGATAAAATAAGTTAGTTCTGCATGTCTTTACTTACCAAAAAATAGCTTACCATTTACACATGCTTACACACATACATACCGTGTTTCCCCGAAAATAAGACCTACCCCGAAAGTAAGACCTAGCACTATTTTCTAAACCTGCCCTAATATAAGACCTACCCCGAAAATAAGACCTAGTGTAAATCTCCAGTTCCAGGAAGACTTTTCAGGGAGCAACCGTGCACCCCCCTACACACTCACACACACTATTTGGCACCATAAATATATAAGACCTACCCCGAAAATAAGACCTAGTGTGTTTTTGGGAGCCAAAAAAAATATAAGACAGTGTCTTATTTTCAGGGAAACACGGTACAAACACGCACACACACATATATGTATGTGTGTAAATGTAAAGGAATACATATTTCTTTTTTTAATAAAATATTACCAATTCTGATAAGTTTTCCCTGATGTAAGAGCATAAGAGCAAGCGAACATCGTGAGTGAAAGTTTCAAATTGTTTTATCTGTAAAAGAGAGTTTTCCATAAATATTCCCAAAATACGATGCGTATTTTTATGCACATATTTTGGCAAGAACATGAGAGGAATAGAAAAAAAAATGTTTCATTAAAAATTGTCTGGTTTTATAAGGGTAAAACGATCCTAGCTGATACATTGAAAAATATAGAATTTTTTAAAAAATTCTGCTAAAACAAAAAAAAATCACAGCAGAAAGGTTATGGAAGCAAAATAAATGTATAGCAAGAATTCTATACATTCTGCAGCTATGCTGATTTGGAAAATGGCTTAGGTAGCATGCAAAACAGATTTGCTTAATTGGTGTCTGTCTACCCCGCACAACCCAGAGTGAATTTGCACGAGGTCTAGGTTTTTTTTCACATTCTATACAGATGGATAAAATTGCACTAGGGCAAAATCCGTAGTTCAAATCTCCACTCCTTCTCAGAATCAAACACCTAATGCTTGACTTCTTCTCCACTGCACAACTTCTCACTAAGTTGTTCACAACATCTCACTAAATTGTTATAAAGGTTACCGGGTAAGGCATCTTGAGAACCCAAGACAAATACTGTGTAATTTTATACTTATGGGGAAATATACTGTAATAACCCTTATTATAAGACAGTACTGGTTGGAAGCATTATTTTATTAAAGAATTTATAAGCATGGGAACTTCGCTTTTCCGTCTAAAATGTTCAAGATGATTGAACTCATCTTTCATGGGATTATTCCAATCGGTTACAGTGAAGAAACTCAAAGCTAAAGAGAGGTCAACACATATTTTTCAAGCTGGGAAATTCTGAAAGTAAGTCCTAGCTTGATTTTTAATGTGCACCCATAATAAACCCTACACCACCACCCCCCAAAAATAAGCCCTAATTAAGATCCCATCCACTCCAGAGTTCACAGGTAAAAATTAAGCTAGGGTAGGGATGGGGGAGTGGAGCTGCCTACTACTTACCTTTGGACAGTTGTAGCCAGGCCTCACACACCCCGACACCTGCCTTGCTAGCCCATTTCTTCTGCAGCCAGTAAGGCTGACAAGGCTTTCCAGAAGGCCTCTGTAGCTGATAACAAAGCTCCGGATCGATCCAGAGGCCTTCAGGAAAGCCTTGCCAGCTGCAGAAGAAGAAGTTCTTGAAGGCCTCTGACAGCGAAAAGGAGGCCGGGGGCGACGCTTGCAAGTGAGGTTAGTCAGTGGATGACATCCCCCAAAAATAAGACCTGGTGCCTTTTTGGGTGGAAAAAAAATATAAGACAGGGTCTTATTTTTGGGGAAACACAATATATGTGAGTATGAAATAAAAGGACTAGCCTACATTAATGTCAGGCACAAAGTATCACACTTTATGTCGCCATTAAAAAATTTTGCTCAAGCCTATACCCTAAAATTTAGTCAATTAATGGTCACCGCTAAATCAGAGAGTGGCTGGATTTCGCTTGTGGGAATGTAATGATTCCAGACTGATTTCTCTCTTAACACCGCCCCCAGTAAAGTAGTCAGAAAAACTCATAAGAAGACACACAAACAAACACTAATTACCAGTATTTCTCTATACCTGTGGAAAATGCCGCCCAAGGAATAGCAGGAGAGGTTGTCTGGGGTTCACCGTTTCCATCTTTAAAAAAAATGTCTGCAGCCTGAAAGTGCAAAAAAGCATATTGTTAAGCTAGGGACAAGATTTTCTTCACTGTTCCATTATTAATTTGAAGGATTTCCAAGCAGTGCCACTCCGTTTCCAGTTTGGTGTCCATGGCTCCAGTGTTCCACATTTCCGAGGGGAGCTCCACAACACAAATGGGCATGAGAATGTATTTAATTGTACTTGGATTGAACTAAATCAAATCCAGACTTTTTCCCCCCACAGACTATTTACGCTTTGCAATGTAGGCCTACATGTGGCCTTCAGCTCCCCAGATGACGGCTATTTCATGGCACCATTTTTGTATAATTTTGATAGAAAGGCATTTTCATGCTATTTTAACTTTACTAAGACTGCAGTTTAGTTGGACTTGTAATCTGCGTATTTATCTTGTAAGGAGCGCTTTCATCAATAATACGATACCAGAGAAAACAGCCACATCAAAATCTGCCTTCAACCAATGAATTATATAGTATAATATGGTATATAATCAAATACTGTGACATCTTCCATCTGTTTTACTAGACAGTTACAGATTATAGAGTTGGAAGGAGGTCCCTTGTAGGCCTTCTAGTCCAGTGGTCACCAACCAGTGGGCCGGGCACCACTGGTGGTCTGTGAGAAAATTTTGGTGGTCCACAGAGAAATGTCACCCCAAAGCACCCCCCAAAGCAATTAATCCAGCTGCGCGGGAATACAAGGCTGTCCACATGGCCCATGGGAACACAAGGCTTGCGTCACTCACATTGCAAACAACATGAGGTAGTGAGGGGAGGGGGGAAAGGGCTGAGGGGGGAAACTTGCCCCACTCGCCCCATGTGCCTCGCCTGGCTACCAGGCTGCTTCTTTCCGCTTCTTTCTTCTTCTGCTTTTGGCTGCACACAAGGAAAGCAGCAAAAGTCTTTCTTTCTCTCCCCCAAACTCTGTCAGAAATGAGTCTTTGGGACCCTGCAAGGCATCCTGCTCCAAGAGGCTGCACTGGTGCGACAAGTCTCACAAAGACTCATTTCTGGTGGAGTTTGGGGGAGAGAAGGAAAGACTTCTGCTGCTTCTGCTGCTTTCCTTGCATGAAGCCGAAAGTTTCTCTCTCTCTCCCCCTGAGAACAGAGCTAGAGATGATATCCTGCGATCCCAAATAAAGAACGATCGATCAATAGGAAAATGGGGGGTGGGGAATTTTCCTGCAGACTTTTTTGGGGATTTTCCCAGGGTCCCTGGACCATGGGATTTAAAATTATGAGTTTGGTGGTCCCCGAAGTCCAAAATGTTGGTGACCCCTGTTCTAGTCCAACCATCAGCTCAAGCAGAAGACCAGGGGTGTCAAACTGGATTTCTTCAAGGGCCAGATCAGCATTTGTAGTTCTCCTCCGTGGGTGGGCAAGGTGGGGGTGGCAGGACAGATGCCTCCTGCAGCACTGTGCTGGCCAAAATGGGGCACGTGGAGTCTGCACGCAGGCCCCCTATGCCTCATTTTCACCCTCCATTGCCTCCTGAAGCACTCTGCCGGCTGAAAACAGGCCGTGCAGCCCGTTTTTGGCCATTTCTCAGCCTGTTTCTGGCCATTTTTCAGCCCATTTTCTGGGCGGTTTTTGGCACCTGAAAACGGGCCAGGGGGCCGCACGCAGCCTGTTCTAGGTGCCAGAGGCACCATGGGCTAGATTTAAGCACCCCACAGGCCAGATCCAGTCCATGGGCCTTGAGGTTGACACCCCTGCCCTAGCCCATTCCAGACAAGTATCTGCCAGTCTCTTCTTGAAAGCCTCCAGTGACGGAGCACCCAAAACTTTTGAAGGCAAGCTGTTCCGCTGGTTGATTGTTCTCACTGTTAGGAAGTTTCTCCTTAATTCTAGGTTGCTTCTCTCCTTGATTACTAGTGCATGACCACTGTTACTTTATCCTGATTGGCTGTTTATTTATGCCAAAAAATATTTTCTTACATAAAAATGTGAAGTTTGGCATAACTTTATATTAAACATTGGCCCAACGGTCAGGAAATTCACTCTCTTGGCATGGCTCCCCCAACCGGTATAAACCAGCTTCCTGTATTCCTAACTTTTGGCACTCTGTTAGGAAAAAGGGGGGGGGAGAGATGAAATGCCACCCCCACAAAAAAAATGTGGCACCGGCGACTTTATAGCATGCAATCAACCAGACCCAATTTCCTTCCACAGCCAAGGTTTCAGACTCTGAAGGACCTTAAGAAGAACTCCTTCAAGGACAGAACCACCATCATATCAGGATGCAGAAGTTGGGGGCTCTGACAAAATAGGCCACTTTCAAAACACAAGAATAAGCCAATTTAGCAAATATAAGCTAGTCTGTGAAAGCAATCAAAAGATTGAAGCTCAGAATTCCTCAGATGTGCTCAACATTTATAGTCCAGTTCTGAACATTGGCAGAAATTTTACTTATTGATATTCAGAGAAGCAATTGAATGTTCCGGGCATTTCCAGTGTAAATTTGGACCTTCTTAACAACTGATAAAACTGTAATGAAGTTACATAAATTAGAATCTGACACATTACAGATGACTGAATAATTTACACATAACTGTTCTGATCTAGGTTTTCCCAAAAAGCACTAAGCAGATTCTTTGTCCCAGCAAAAACCCCTTCATTAAACGAAGGTGAATTTCTTGCATTCACATTCAAACAAAGGCCTGGCAAACAGTCTTTCAATGGTCTAGTTAGGAGCACAGACCTTATCTAGCTTGGAGAGCTGCCAAGTAAATATTTTCAAACGCAGTGCTGACAAGGAAGGACTCGGCACAGAGTCTCTGAGATGCACAGACAGATCTTCACACTGCTGCAATAAATGAATTATTTCCTGCAAAAGCCCCTCCCCTTTTGCTCCTCTTTTAATCCCTATGGGAAGGGTGTGATGACCCAGGGTGGGATACAAAATAAACACAGTCACAAAAAACAGGTGAGGCCACTTTTATTCCTTCGCTTTGCTTCCAAGCTCCTAATATCCCTGAATGGAGACAAACAACTCCCACACAAGCAGTTACAAGAAGGAGGAAATGCCATTTAAATTATAAAGAGTAAAAAACAACATAAACCAGGCAAGATAAGGGCTTGAAGACGTCCACAGATATCAGAGCACACACTGGGAAGGACACTAAACTTAGAGAGGAAAAATAAACTAGAGATATTTCCATGCTTTGTTTCCAGCACTGGCCCGTATGCATGTCCGTCCTCTTATCCAGTTGTCACAGCTGCAGCCCATGAAAAGGATCAAGACCCTCTCCTCCCCCGTAGACCACATCTCTCCCTTATCCTCTCCTCCCTGCGTGCCCTAGGATGGAGAGGGGATGGGCCTGGGTCCTCCTCTGACTGCCCAGCTGGCCTCTGCCCTTTCCCAGCCTTCTCCACAACCTCCAGAGCCACACTTCCACTCCCTGTTGGCTGTTCCTCCTCTCCCTCAGAGTCAGTTTCCACCAGGGGCATGACAAAGGGCCATTCACCGTCCACCTGTGGCTTTACTCCCACATCAACCCTTAGTTCGTAATTGTTCTTTTCTTTTGGCAGCTCTGCGCATGCGCAGGCTGGGAACCGGCTCCAGCTTCTCTCCTGCCTCACTACTGCCCGACACCAAAGGCAGCTGATAACTGCCAGCCTGCCCTGGCCCCATCTCTGTCTCTGATGCAGAGCCCTCGTCCGAGCCTTCCTCAGCCTCCAAGACTGGCCCATGTTCCTCCCCAGCCTCCTCACTGTCTGACTCTGCTGCCAGCTCTGCTAGCCACTGGTAGGCCACAACAATAACTATCCATTGCTCTGCTTTCAAATTTTGAGTGCTAGAGTGTCCTACATAGCTTTAATTATTGAAAATATCATGGGCGAACATTTCAATATTCTTATTTCCATACCTCAAATCCTCCAAAGTAGTCATCATCCATTTTTCAGGAATACCTAGAGAACAACACACAATAAGAATTAATGACCCCTTCCTACTCTACTAATTTATTTTCTTTGATATATCATAAAAATACAACAGAACTAGTTTGACTGGTCCATTATGGTTTCTTTCAAAATCTAGATTTAATAGTTAACAATACAGTTACTAATGAAGTACAGAATTGGGGCAAATAGAAAGACCAGTTACATCCTATGAACATTGTCTTCTCACTATTTTTTTAATCAGACCCTCAATATAAAGATAAATATTGCTGTTTGTTTGTTTTTTTAAATCAGGACACTAGGATGGGTTTAGTAAGTTGAATGAAAAATATAGGACACTCCTTTTCTCTTTAAGGATATAGTAGTCCTTGAGTTATGTCCACAATTGAGCCCCAAATTTATGTTGCTAAATGAGACATTTAAGTGAGTTTTGCCCCATTTTATGACTTTTCTTGGCTTAGTTGTGAAGTGAATCACTGCCATTTGCTGACTTAGTAACCCGGTTGTTAAGTGAACCTGGCTTCCCCATTGACTTTGTCAGAAGGTCGCAAAAAGGAGATCACGCGACCTCGGGACCCTGCAATCATCGTAAACATGAACCAGTTTCCAAGCATCTGAATATTAATCATGTCAAAAGGAGGATGCTGCAATGGTCATAAGTGTGAAAAATGGTCGTAAGTCACTTTTTACAGTGCCGTTGTCAGTTTGAACGGTCAACTATTGTAAGACGAGGACTACCTGTACCCAGTTGCTAAATGAAAGGTTGTAAGTCAAGGATTATCTCTTTCTTTGGTTCAGCAGTGGGATCCTACCTGTTCCACTACCAGTTCGGTGATCGCATGCGCGCGCACAACTAAGGCGCGCACGCAGCTTTCCACAGACCAGCTGAGGCCTGCAGCGCTAATCAGCTGAGAGGATAAAGAAAAGCGCAAGGGCAGGTAGGAGGGCCGTCCCGTGCTTTTCTCTTCTTTCTCCTCTCAGCTGAAGTCAGAGATTTTTTTTCCTCCTCTCAGCTGATCGTTGGAGTCTTTTTTTACTACCAGTTCGGTTGAACCAGGCCAAACTGGTAGACACCACCACTGCTTTGGTTGCTAACAAAATGTAAACACCTATTGAATTCAGCTTTGCTCTGGTGACAGCGTCTATGCTTTACTGGTTGTAAAAACTGACTGGATGATCACTACCTCTTGGACCAACCTATACTGCAGGTTATTGCTGTGAAAAAATACGTACAGGGCCTTCTACTCTTGGAGGAAAGGCAGGATACAAATCTAGTGGAGAAATAAAATTAAAGCTTCCCAATTGGAAAGTGCATCCAACTGTTAAGAAAAAATGGTAATGGTACACAACATTTTAGATAGATTAATAGGGTGAAAAGAACAATCTCATAACTATGCTTTCCTATAACAGTTAGCTTGTGTTTATTCCTGACTTCTATGGAAGATATATTTAAATAAGCAATTTCCTGCCAGCTTCCAGTTTATATAAACACAGAAATATTCCTTCAAAATTCCAGATGCGCGCACCATTCTTTAGAAGAATGCCTAGCCCTTATTGAGCGAATGAAAATAGATGCTTATTCCTTTTTCAGAAACTTAAACTTGATTTGTTAATTACTGCGAAACCTATTTTTTCACGCTCAAACGCCAAGGGGTGATAGGTGGCCTGCTGTTATGAACCTTTACAAAGACGTCAATCATGGTAATAACCTTTAGGAAGGTAAAATTAACTCAGACAAAGATATATGTTACTAACATAGATTTCCCAAGTATCAGTAATTTCAAAAAATGTAATTGTTGATTCACTGAAGGTTAGGGTTAGGGTTAGGGTTGGTGAAGATTGGTGAGCTCAGGAGGGGACCTCATCTCTCACGACCCACCAAATTAACAAGCAATGGAACATTCAGGTTTTGCAATGTATTGAGTAATGGGTTGCGATAGAAGACCTCCAAGGTGCCTTCCATCTCTATTATTCTATGATACTATCTCCAAATATTTTTAGGACAGCCATACTAATAGTAAATACATATTTTCTGTTGCTCCAAGGTAGAATATCAATGAAATTAGTTTTTGAAAAGTGATTATTTTGGGAATAAAATTATGCTTTTATGAGCTACGGTGGTGCAGTGGTTAGAGTGCAGTACTGCAGGCTACTTCTGCTGACTGCCAGCTGACTGCAATTTGGCAGTTCAAATCCCACCAGGCTCCAGGTTGACTCAGCCTTCCATCTTTCCGAGGTGTGTCAAATGAGGACCCAGATTGTTGAGGGCAATAGGCTGACTCTATAAACCGCTTAGAGAGGGCTGTAGAGCACTGTAAAGCAGTATATAAGTCTAAGTGCTATTGCTATTGCTACTTCATGATGGCTTAGGCAAAACATGTAACATCAGCATCCCCATTTGGAAAAAGAAGGCCATTTTTGAACAGGTTAATTCTTGTTGTGGTAAAAGTAAATAAAAACATTAGATTTTTTTGATTGAAAATCATCATCCTTCCATCTAGAGATTGCCACAAAAACAAACAAATAAATTCACAACTTCATAGTTGAAATTTAAACTATATAGATGGCTTCACACAGTCACAACCTTTAAAAGAAATCTGAGATCAGGAAACAATTCCGGAACAATGGAGTTGAGCATCCATCTTCCCTTCTGTGGAATGGGGTGGTTCCCAGGATAAGGGCACCATCTTGTGGACACATCGGCTTATGAGGGAATAGTACAGGGGTCTTCAAACTTGACAGCTTTAAGACTTGTGGACTTCAACTCCCAGAATTCCTCCCCCAGTCATTTTAGCTTGGGAATTCTGGGAGTTGAAGTCCAAAAATTTTAAACTTGCCAAGTTTGAAGAGCCTTGGAATAGTATCTGTGGAACCTACAAAGTTGGAAATCAAGCACCTTTGCCGCTATGTTAAAAAATGTGGCAAAATATTTTTGTTTTTTTACTCCTTCAGTATGGTATCATTTTCTTTTCCACCAACTTAATGGCAGTTTGCAGGTTCTCTTTCAACAGCCATTGCCATGGAAGAGTTTTAGGGCTGATCCTCTCCACAGACCAGGTTAAGGGACCAACTTTTCTTTCCATTACTGTCAGTTACAAGAAACCAGGAACAGGAGGGCAATTCAAGGTAATAAAAGTTTGTTTCATGCTACCTATACACAAGAATCCGATCTACTAACAGTCAAGCTAAATTGGTGGTAGTTGACAAGTTAATGGATGGGGCTGGATTTAGATGCCTTGTGGGAATGTAAGTATTCTAAACTGATGATGCATTTAACCCCTCCACCTGCTCATCTCCTACAACCAGAGGTGGTATTCAACAGGTTCTGACCAGTTCAGAAGAGAACCGGTAGTGGAAATTTTGAGTAGTTTGGAGAACTGGCAAATGCCCCCTCTGACTGGCCCCGCCCCCATCTATTCTCTGCCTCCCGAATCCCAGCTGATCGTCTGGGCCTTCTTTTGTTGCCCTGCACAGGAGAACAGAGCTGGAAAGCAGGTTAGTGGGGTGGGGAGGGAATGGAGATTTTACAGTATCCTTCCCCGAGGAGTGGGGAGGGAATGGAAATTTTGCAATAACCTTCCCTCAGGAGTGGGAAGGGAATGGGATTTGGCAGTAACCTTCCCCTGCCATGCCCACCAAGCCACACCTACCAAATCACACCACACCCAAGCCACGCCCACAGAACTGGTAGTAAAAATATTTGAATCCCACCACTGCCTACAACTAAGATCAAATGGAGAACTACTTGCTTGTCTTCTTCTGTCTTCCTTACCAAAGTGCCTGGTGTGCTTCATATTATTAGTCTTGGGCTAGATTAGAATCTCTTATTTCTAGTTTATACAGTTTATATAATCAATTTCTTAAATACTCTGAAAGAGGAACCAGTTTGCCTGCAAGCAGCAAGCTGTTACATCGGTGTGGTTGATATGGTGTTTACATGGTTTTTTGCTGCACTGATAGGCTATAATTTTTTTAAAAATCAATACATGCCATCTTAACGTGGATTTTGTCACAAAAAGGCGGGAAACCTGCAAATAAGTATTGTTATTTTTTTTCAATTAAAAGATGAAGCAAGAAAAAGCATTAAAAGAAAAAACACGATAATGTTTCTTAGACAAACACTGTTTTCTTCTTCTCGTCCCAAACTCTATGGATTTCACTCTTAAGATGTCGCTTGCTTTAAAAAAAAAATTTCCAGAGATTAATGGAAATGTATAGCTGCCTTTTTCAAAAAAGGCTAATCTGTAATGTAGATAACCATCCCTACGTCTCCAAATGGCCCAAGATTACAATGAAACTCGAGAGCGCATTTTCATTTTCAGCAATACAAAATGAGAGACGAACATGGGAAAAATCAGAATTGCCTAGTCTAGAGTAAAGTTACTTCTAGCAAGCTATCCTTCATCCCTTTACCAACTCCAGATGTTCCATAATTATTTACAGCTTAGGCTGGCTAAATATAGATCTAAATGTTATTTTGTGTGATTTGACATACATTTTTTTAAAAATCCCCCCAAGACGTTTAAATGCTACAATTAATTCTAAGGGATATAAACTACAAGTGAAATAACTCTCAATGACAGCAAACTTCTGCTTATTATAAAGAGCCTTAATAAAGAATTATTGCAGCACAGCAACAAAAGAAAGTTCTCATTATAAATATGCTGATTTATACTTGGATGCTTTTGAGATGTTTTCCCCATTTCTAAAATATTTTAGGTAGAAGAACCACAAGAGATCAACAAGAAACAGAGCTTTTTAAAACCAATCATCGCTCAATTGTAGCATATATATCACAGAAATGCATGTTTTTTATCTAAAAAACCCCCAAAACAACATTTTTCCTCTTTTCTCTATTTTACCAGATCTTAATCTTAATCTGCAAAATGTAAATGTTCTGTCCCAACAACAAGCTAAAGCATTAAGTCTGATCTTCTTTCCCTTTAAAAAAAATGATATCAAAATATATCTTGAATCGTGCACACATGTGTACAGCATGTTAAAATATTTCATTTTCCAAATTAAAAAAAAAAATCACACTGTTCTGGAAACATGATTGCTTTCTGAACTGAACAATTACCCTTACAAGAAATGAAGTTTTAAAAACACATGCTAGCATGAATTTCTCCATATCTTAGAGCGTTGTGAGTTTTCAACTGCGTGAAATTAAGATCCAACATCACCAGGCATATTTTTCCTTAGCCCACATTCTTAACGGCATCGCTAAACAGAAAATAGTGAAGCTTGATTTTATCCACCCATTGGAGCGGCTTGGTTTCCTTTACACACTTATGCACTTGGATAACAGGTAAATCAGTGGTGGGATTCAAAAATTTTTACTACCGGTTACGTGGGCAGGGCTTGGTAGGCGGGGCTTGGTGGGTGTGGCAGGGGAAGAATACTGAAAAATCTCCATTCCCTCCCCACCCCATTAACCTGCTTTCCAGCTCCCTTCTCCTGTGCAGGGCAACCAAAGAAGACCCAGCCAATCAGTGGGACTCGGGAGGCAGAGAATAGATGGGGGTGGGGCCAGTCAGAGGTGGTATTTGCCAGTTCTCCGAACTACTCAAAACTTCTGCTACCGGTTCTCCAGAACTGGTCAGAACCTGCTGAATGCCACCTTTGAGGTAAATCACATCACATCTCAAAAAGGCCATTTCACAAGTTGTCTCACATTTCCTGGGCTTTATGAGATTGGAAATTCAAACCCCTGGGCTGGAAACCAGAAGGAAGGAAGGACAGTTGGAAATGTATCCATTGATACCAAGTTTGGTGAGATTAAGACCCTAAAAAGATTGTAAAATACAATGTTTATATCACATTACAAGCTCTCAAGGAAAGAGACAAGATTCTACTACAGCAACTGCATAAGATGGTAGTAGAGAGTCCTTGCAAGGTGAATCAATTCGCTGGTAGCTTGCTCCAACAACTCCGGATCTGAAGGAAAGGTACCCGTGAAGTTTATTTTTCTTTCCTTATTGTTCTTCTTGAGCATGTGATATCAAAGTCTGTGGAGCTAGGCAGGGTACGAGCCTTGCTGATAAACATATCAGATTAGGCCAAATCTAGTGGAACAGGTTGAATTAGTCAAGTCCTGTCCATTACATCATCTCAGTCAATCAAATCACCCACAAGAATGTCAAGTCATGTTCAGGCAGTTTGCAAATGGCTTCATCTTACTCTCAGACCATGCAGACCATTTCCAATGCACTCAGACCAAAACTGGGGAAAGTGTTAATTTAGAATGTAACTTTAATCACAGGAGGCAATAAAAATGCACAAGAGCTTGGTCTTTAATGACTCTACCCCTCCCAGGTACTGAATAAAAAAGCAAGGAATCATCAAGGTGAGAGGCTAATTTGATACACAGATGTATCCTCAATTTTGGAAAATATGTAAGAAGATAATAAAGGCCCCCTCAAAGCGGAATGATGGAAACCTGTCTGAATTAGGGATGATGACAGGTGTGCACTGAAGGACATCTGTATGTGAGTGGCAGCGAAGAATATAATTACACCAATTTTTCCTTGAGGTGGACAGACTTCAAAGACTGATCAAGGAATGTGTTTCCCATCGTTGGGGAAAATTGCTTCAAGCTATGGTGGACAAACTAATAAATAGCAGAGTTGGGTTTTCTTTTATTGGAGATCACCATTCTTTCTTTTTTTTAATTTGTTTTATTAAATAAAATACAAAGAAAAAAAACAAATAGGAATAGGAAATTAAGGGAAGGAAAAGAAGTGAGAAAAAGGGGGTGTAAGATACAACGGAAAAAAAGGATTAAAAAAAGGCATTGATTACCGACTCTTCTTAGCACAGTATAAGATTAAAACTTTTTGCTTTTACACATTAATATATAACTAGCCATTTCTATAACGACACATCTTTCTGAACAACAAAACCAAAGCCAAAGTTTCATTTTTTTTTCCATCACAAGCACAAAATCCAGAAGTGATATCCAAATGAAATAAATGATCTATCTTTCTTAACTAGTAACATAAGGCCAAGCATCCCCAATTTTCTGCCACATGTATGCACTACATAAACAGTATTCAATGGATCAGCTTTCATGTCTGGTCAGAGATTCAGAAGAGGGTCAGTCCAGAACAAACTCAAGCAGAGAATACAGGGAAAAAATGAAGATAAAAAGGATTGAGCTACCCCAAGATACCAGCCAAGAACTGTTACCATTAATATATAACTAGCCATTTCTATAACGACACATCTTTCTGAACAACAAAACCAAAGCCAAAGTTTCATTTTTTTTCCATCACAAGCACAAAATCCAGAAGTGATATCCAAATGAAATAAATGATCTATCTTTCTTAACTAGTAACATAAGGCCAAGCATCCCCAATTTTCTGCCACATGTATGCACTACATAAACAGTATTCAATGGATCAGCTTTCATGTCTGGTCCTCAGAGATTCAGAAGAGGGGGTCAGTCCAGAACAAACTCAAGCAGAGAATACAGGGAAAAAATGAAGATCACGAGATAAAAAGGATTGAGCTACCCCAAGATACCACCATGAATAGCAACCTGTACCTCAAGAACCCTGTTCAAGCCACACCAGAAACCCAATGTTGTAAAGGGCATTCTTTATCAAACCATTGTGTCCTATGGGAAGCCAAGAAGTATAATTCAAGGTTGGTGTTATTTTAATCATGTTTTTTCAACTGTTGTTCACTTTCTAGGCCCAGCATAAAAATGGGATGTCTCTGGAGACGACTTGATAACATCAAGAAAGTTCAAGAGCTACAATTCTATCAAGTCTTGGCTGATCAACAATATGATACCAATTCAGTCTCCCTCTGGAACGCCATTTACACGGCATAACCATGAAAAAGACAGAAGAAAAACAGCATGTCTCTGCATTATATTTCAATTGCAAATCTTGAAAACTGCTGGTCATTTTTCGCATTCTTCTTGCGCACGCAGATAATACAGATATTTGTGAAACCCTGTGAAGATGAGCCAAGTCATGTTCCTACATCACCCAAAAGTGCTTTTTCAAAAGGCAACTGGACTTTCTTTTGTTTTTCCTTGAAGATGTTTCGCTTCTCATCCAAGAAGCTTCTTCAGCTCTGAAGACCATGACTGAGAATCTCCATAGATACTTGTGGACTTTTTTTGGAAAGCAAAGTCAGGGCTTTTTGGAGTAATTCTAATTCTCCCCTAAAGAATCACTCCCGCTTTCCATTGTTTGACCTCTTCGATTAATTCAGAAAAAGAAAAGAAAAGCAATTACAAGTTGCATGAAAGAAATAAAGAAAGTTTCGCTTCATCCAAGAACCTTCTTCAGTCCACCAGATGAAGCTTCTTGTTTCTTCAAGGAAAAACAAAGAAAGTCCAATTGACTGAAGAAGCTTCTTGGATAAGAAGCGAAACATCTTCAAAGAAAAACCAGAAAGTCCAGTTGCCTTTTGAAAAAGCACAAAATCCAGAAGTGATATCCAACTGAAATAAATTATCAATCTTTCTTAACTTTCTTTCTTAAGTCCAAGCATGACCTGGATGACTTGAGAATCTCCATAGATATTTCTACATCACCCTTTACACAAATATGTTCAATAATGGTTTTTTGTGGACATTTCCGACTGCCTGCAAACTGAAAAGGGCCTTTCCGTGATGCACCCTTAACCATATGGTAGTGATATCTCCCAGGGATATTAATTTTTTTTTTACAGAAATGACATGCAACTTTTATCTACAAACCTGCTGTTCATGAGCCAGGACATACCAGCATAGAACTTTGATCTTTTCAAGTAATGGACATTATACATGAAAAAAACATGCGTTCCACATGGCCATGAAATACATGAGCTGCAGTTATAATTAGCCGTCTGCCGAATGAGTTTCCAACACAATCTTGTCTGCTGATGTAAACACATCATAGTTACTAAGAAAACCTTCAGATGTTTGATCAGGAACAAAATGAACTGAACTTGCGATGGATTAATTATCTGAGATGTTCTAACAAATGAAGGGGAAGCTCATCTTATAACCTTTGAGCAAAACTGACAGTTTAATTAAGAGGTAATCTAAGGAAGAATGCTTACGCGCTCCCAAAATATGAAAGCAATTTGCATTCCATGATTATGAAAAGTGCTGGAGAAGATGATGATATTTCCAGAAAAATCAGCTGCGGATTGATATTATTACTTCTCTTAAGAAAAAAGGAGTTAGGAAGAGTAGTTGTTTATGTACAAATAGGATAGGAAGAGAAAACTGAAGTCTGCAATTCTAATAAGTTCTCAAGGGTATGTGAGACACGTCTTTTCCACCACTTGATCATTGGTTAAATTGAAATGCATGGAGATTAAACTATACTTTGACTCAGTGGTGGGATTCAAAAAAATTTACTACCAGTTCTGTGGGCATGGCTTGGTGGGTGTGGCAGGGGAAGGACACTATAAATCCCGTTCCTCCACACCCCACTAACCTGCTTTCCAGCTCCGTTCGCCTGGGCAGGGCAACCAAAGAAGACTCAGCCGATCAGCTGGGACTCAATGGGAGGCAGAGAATAGATGGGGGAGGGGCCAGTCAGGGGTGGGATTTACCGGTTCTCCGAACTACTCAAAATTTCCGCTACCCGTTTCCCAGAACTGGTCAGAACCTGCTGAATACCACCTCTGCTTTGACTCCAGAACAGACTTGATGGTCTCTAATGAAAGCAAATCAAGAACAGCACTTCAAATTCCCTGTTATTTTCTTAGGGGAATCTGGATGTAGGAAGGGAGCTTCGTGTAACCCAAAGCTGCGTATCAAAATAATGCTGCTAGCATCATAATGGAAGCATCCAATTAAGCAATGATTTGGTTGGGAGGCAGAATAAAATTGGCCAATCTAGGATAAGATACATACAGTATAAGCACCTGATCAAATCCTTCTCGAAATAAAATCTTATTTGTCACCTAATTAGAAAACAGGCTGTACATTACAGCTTAAAATTCATATTCTTACTCCAGAGAACTATTTATCTATTTGTTTTTTTAAAATCAACTGCATCTGTTAGCACACATATCTGCACATACGATTAAGAGAACCAGTTTGGTCCAGTGGTTACAGTACCAGGCTAAAAAGCTGGAGGTCATGAGTCCCATCGTAGCCATGAAAGCTAGCTGGGTGGCCTTGGGCTAGTCACTCTCTCTCTCTCACACACACACACCCTGACATACCTCACAGGGTTGTTGTTGTAAGGAAAATAAGAGGAGGAAGGTTTGTAAAAATAATAAAGCTGAGATACAAATAAATAAAGTATGCAACTTGCCCTAAGAAATGACCTTGTTTGATTATTTTAACATAAAGGGAGACCCTCAGAATTTCTCTATGAGTTACGTAGCTGCTATTTCTGAAAAAAAATGACCATAATGCAATAAATGTAATTGCAAAAAAAATATTGTACACTGTCCAGAGTAACTTTCCATGCAATGGGCGGCCATATAAAATTGACTAACGAATGATTAATGCATTAAAACTAGTGTTGTTTATTTACTTCGGTGATGTACGTGCCTTTCAATTCCAAAAAAGCGCTGAGCAGTTTACATAATAAAAATAAAAACACAAAATACTAAGGGGAAAATACGTTTTTAAAAACCCAGACCCAAGCACACAGAAAAACAAGTTTTGCGAAGGAAAAGTTTGCATAACTTCCCAGAGTCCTGCTTCAGTGACTGTTGCTTGGCGCATTTTCAGACTTGTTAATCATGGTTTGCAAACCACAAAGACCACATTTGCATATCGCACTAAGCAAAAACAAACCACATGATGTGCGAGCCCGCTGCTCAAAAAGATGCACAACTTTTTTTTTCAATGAATTTTTATTTCAGTCTTTGACCAATGTAAGAATTCATGTAAAACTTAACAACCCTAAAAAAAATTACCAGCTACAGCTTAAAAACAACCTTTGCTTATCAGCAATACAAGGAACTAAAGAACAATAAAAGAAAGGAAACTATATATATATATGTTACATAACACACACAGACTCAAAAAAAATCCTATTAAGAAAAAAAACTAAGATCAGGGTGCAAAATCAGAGGGAGAATATTTCTGGCCCATGTGGCACAGTGGGACAGTGGCATCCAGATTTTACAGAATACAGAATAAGAGAGTTAGAAGATACCTAGAGGTCTTCTAGCCCAACCCTTGCTCAAGCAGGAGAATCTAAACCAGTTAATTAATATTGCACAGCTGGAATTGGCCATTTTGAAAAATCCTTTTATTATAAAAACAGAAGACATGTTTCCGTATGCTCCAGATTTAATAATATGTAAAGGATTGGCAAAAGTATTTTTACTATAATAGTATATGGATCTCTCTTTTGTTTACATTTAGTACATTTTAATCACTGTTAGGTATGAATTTCTTGTTTGATTTTAGTAGCACTTGATTTTTATACCTTTCTATCATGTTTCAGTAGTTTATACCTCACCACAAAACTAAAAACAAATTCAAAAAATGAATCCATAACTTAATAAGAACAAATGCAAAAGACATAGTTAAGGTTTAAAACTGCAATACTGTTGAAAAACTAAGGGTCAATATGGCCTGGCATACCCTGGTTTAGTCTAAGCACTATGGAACCTATAAGCAGAGATGTGGAGCCACATCAAAAACCTAAGTCTCATTTAAAGTGATTCTAAGGTGTCATTTAAGCTTAAACAATGGAAAAAACTATCAGCTGTACAAGAAACTGAAGAATTATAACAAAAAATGAAAATGAAAATTATAAGTTATATAAAGTTATATAACACACACACATACACACAGTGTGTGTGAGAGAGAAGAGGGAGAGAGAGAGAGAAGAAGAGAGAAAAAACCCAGAAAGAACAGCATGGAGCTTAAAGAATAAGGCACAACTTACAACATGGAATAGGAGCACGGGTATCGTGAGCAGAAAAACACAAGGCTTTGCCAACTTTTATGGGAACAAATTATGAGACTGGAGAAGCATTAAAGCATCACAGCCAGAGAGTTTGAGAAGGAACTATTTTCAGATGAGCTGGAGAAAAACTACAGAAACATAGAATCGTTTAAAATTGTTCAAGTCTTAGAAAAGAGACATCTGTCCATAATTATGATGATACCTAAATGATATACAACTGCGAGTAGATGTCATAGGGGCCCCAGTACAATTGCTTTGCCCGGGGCCCATAATGCTGTTAAGACAGCCCTGTGTACATTTCTCCTCCAAACAGCTGACTAACCCCAATATTTATGATTCACTAAGACCTCCAGAAAAAAAAAAGCCAGAGGTTTGCAGACAGGTGTGGGGGCACCCAAGAGATAGCATCTGATCAGAAACTTCACCTGTCCCATTCCTCTTCCTTTGGGTGCCCCTCCAAAGAGTCAGCCAAGCCTTGCCCTTATGCATCATTACATCCTATCATTATTACATGATTACATCCCACCACTTTGAAAAAAGAAGAAAAAAGAGTTAAGGGGGGAACTATGTAATTATTCATGTATTAACTGCAGCTAGAATCGTATTTGCTCAAAACTGGAAAAGTGAAAAGATTCCAATAGAAGAGAACGTGATCAGGAAAAAATATTCGAATGTGCAGAAATGAACAGACTAACGCTGGCAATTAAAGGGGGAAAAAAACAACTGAATATTATATGATATGGGAATTATTGTATCAATGGTTGGAAAAGAAAAATGGAAATTAGAAATTAAGTATATGAACACAGAAGATATAGATAGACACAAGAGAGACAGAGAGACAGACAAGATAGATAGATAGATAGATAGATAGATAGATAGATAGATAGATAGATAGATAGATAGATAGAATGAATATATATGAACACATGAAAATAAAGGAGAAGGAACTAGGAAGGGGACGGTTACAACTGTAAGACATATATATAGTAGTTTAAAATAAGAATGCAATGTAATTATTGTTGTTATGGTAAGGAAACTGTATTAATCATAAATATTTTGGCAAAAGGTATTTGTACCCAGACGACACACTGTTTAAAGAAAAGATGGAATGTTAAAATTAAAAAATAAAAAACTTTTTTTAAAAAGGAGGTAACTATTTACATCTGGATCTGTTGCAATTACATCTGGGTCCTTCCTGGGCAAAGGCAAGCTTGCCAGCTAGGAAGAACCCCCATCTTTTGCAAGGCGTCTTGCAAAAGAAGCTGTGCCAGCCAATGAGCAAGCCACGGATCTGCCAGCAGGACCGGTTGGATCATGGATCCCAGTCCAGCAAGGGGTGGGGATGGGGGGTGGAATCCAGAAGCAAGACGGCAAGCAGATCTCGCCCAGCTGATCTGTTCTTCTACGGTTCCAAAGGGGGCAACCCACTAGAAAAAAAAAATCCAGCAACACGAATGCCACTCTGGGCAGACCCGGACCTAGGCAGGGGAAGGGCCGCTGGCCGTGCAAGGAAAGGTGAAAGCAAGCCTGGGATGGGGGGGAAGCACGGATGCCCACCCACCCAACCCAGCCCCCGGACTGGGAAGGGGGGAGCGAGCATGGCGGGGGAAGGGAGGACTTATTTGGAAAGCAAGCCCACTGGCGCATCAGAGACCCTGCAGCTGCTTCCCGCGCTTGCAAACTGGGCATTGCCCATAGCCGCTTTTGCAATGTCTGCCTCTTGCCATTGCGCCCCCACAGGAGACACCCCCCCAAACACCTCCGGCGTCCGGCCTCCCCCCGCTCGTCGCAGCCCCCTCACCTGCAGCCACACCTCCGCCTCCAGGGCGCCTGCGCGACGCAGAGACCTATCAGCAGGCGGAGGAGGGGAGGAGGGAGGATGGGGAGGGGTGCGCACCGGCGGGAGGCTCCGCCTGCCCTCTCTCGCCAACCTTAGGGAGGGGTGGGGAAGGAGCGAGAGAAAGAGGGTGGGGGCTCACGAGGTCATCTAGCCGGGCAGCCTCCAGAGTGAAGCTCCGAGCCCTTCCCGAGGGTCTGTCTCTCTCTGGAAGGCAGAAAGGTTAAAGGCAAGAACTCTGGTGCAAAGGGACGCCGGAGGTCAGCTGGACCGGTGTGGCTCAACTTTTTTTATTTATTTGTCAAGCGATTATAAGATAACAGGTATGAGTATAAACATAGTTATGAATACATGAAATGGATACATATAAGAAAACTTGGGCAATGTTTAGATGAACTGCAAATCCCAGAATCCCCTTCCCAGCACGCCTGGGCTGCAGCTCCCAGAATTCTGCACCAGGCATGCATGGGCCGGGACTCCCAGAATTCATCAGCCAGCCTGCATGGACTGCAAATCCCAGAATCCCCCTCCCAGCATACATGGATGGAAGTTCCCAGGATCCCTTCTCACACAGCATGCATGGACTGCAGCTGCCAGAATCCTTCCAGCATGCATGGACGGAAGGTCCCAGAATTCCCCGCCAGGTATTGCATGGACTGCAACTCCCATAGTTCTTTGGTTAGCACACTGGCTGGGGAATTCTGGGACTTCAAATCCACCCATTTCAACTCTGCCCGGAATCCCTGCTTGAGGCAAAGTCAAGGTGAGCATTTCTGGCCAACAACCACCCGTCCTTGTGCAGAAATGACCTCCCACTCAGCTGCAGCAGCACCAACCCAAGTATGCAGACATACACACCACACAGAGAGAGAAACTCCTTTTGGCCACAGAGCTCAAGCCCTTCCACCTGAATTTGTGAAGGGGTGACTCCCTCCAAGGACATCCCTTGGAGGACAGGCCCCAAAGCCTCCTTGTTACAGCCCCTTCACCTGGGACAAAGACTGGAGCTGGGGAGGTTTCCTGTATGTCTTTAACTTCCATGAAGTGCTTTGTCCTTCCAAAGGCCAGGAGGGCAAGTCAGGGGTGGGCTGCTGTGGGCTGGCAGGGTCTCAGGAGAGCCCCTAGCTAAGACTGCGGCCCAATAACCTCAGAAAGACAAGCAGCAATGAAAAGCTCTTCATGGGCTTAATTGAACTTCTGGGCGTTCAGCCAAGAGCATTTCACACCTTGTAAAAGTGTTGCAAGCTAGATGAACAATCCACTCAGCGCTTGCGAGGGAAAGCCATGGAGAACATCAGATAACCTAGCCGCTAGCCTCCGAGGGGATTAATTCCCAAATAATAAGACTCACGTAACTCACCAGAAACTCCACTAAGACTCCAAGATCCCTCTCACAGTCACTGCTATTAAGCCTGGTTTCACCCAGTCTTTTATTTAAGTATTAAATGCACGAAATAATAAACAACTTTTTGGTATATTATCTTTTTTTAGGTAATTAGGGCAAAGAAGCGATGTCGAGTTAGCCACATGACCACCTAGCCATGCCCACTCAATCACATGACCACCCAATCACATGACCCCCTAGCCACACCCACCCAGTCACATGACCAACCAGCCACGCCCACCTAACCTGTCATTAGGGCAGAGAGCCCCTTGCTAAAAAAATTTGAAGCCCACCCCTGGGGCAAGTCCATGGGAAGAGCCTGTCATATACAAAGACCTAAAACTTTTCTTTCTTCTGAAGCCCAAAGGTGCTTTTTCAAGAGGCAACTGGACTTTCTGGTTTTTCTTTGAAGGCATTTCGCTTCTCATCCAAGAAGCCAAGAGCTGAAGAAGCTTCTTGGATGAGAAGCAAAACATCTTCAAAGGAAAACCAGAAAGTCCAGTTGCCTCTTGAAATAAACACCTTCGGGACAACCCTGACCTGAGACCATAACTGAGAATCTCCATAGATACTTGTGGACTTTTTTTGGAAAGCAAAGTCAGGGCTTTTTGGAGTAATTCTACTTTGCCTAAAGAACCACTCCTGCTTTCCCATTGTCTGACCTCTTTGATTAATTCAGAAAACAAACAAACAAAAAAAGCCGTTACAAGTTGCATGAAATAAATAAAATCAAGGAAACAGAGAGACTTGTAAAGATAGAAAACTCTTTTAAAGGGCCAAGCCAAACTCAGAACTATGGCTAATGGCGAAAAATCAGAAAAGAAGGCATTGCCTTCTGAATTGAGATTAACTCCTTGCAGAGAGATTGAAAAACAATCTCTCTGGTTGCTATGAAACAGACAATAGGATCTTTATAAAACCTACAGAAGGACAAACAATAGAATAGGTGAAACTCTCCCCACGTGACTCTGCTCTTGAGCAATTGCGATCGCTTGTGCAACCCAAATGCCCAACTCCTGCTGCAGCCGGCAGAGGCATTCAAAGCAGAAGCAGGATGTTGCTGTCCTTTCCACTTTGACCTTCCTCCTCCTCCTATTCAACACACAAATCCCGTGATGTCAACGGAAGCGCAAGGAACTGGCAAATATTTGTATACTGGATCCGTAAACCACAAAAGAAGGCAAATAAGACTCCAGTTTAGTCAGCTGCCAGCTATCTCACAAGGACCAAACTAAATTTAACTTTGAAGCTTGTATGCAGATAGTCCTCAACTTACGACCACAAATTGAGCCCAAAATTTCTGTGGTTAAGTGAGACATTTCTTAAGCGAGTTTTGCCCGATTTTACGACCTTTCTTCCCGCCGTTGTTCAATGGATCATTGTTGTTCGTAAGTTACTAACCTGGTTGTTAAATGAATCTGGCTTCCCCATTGATTTTGCGTGTCAGAAAGTCACAAAAGAGCAGGGGTGGGCTTCAAAAATTTTAGCAATGGTTTCTCTACCTGGTTGCTGGGTGGGCATGGCCACAGTGGGTGTGGCCTAGTTGGTCTCCTGCACCACAGCTTTCCTTGAGCCTTCAAGAGGGCGAAAACGGCCTCCCTGGGCTCCAAAGGCCCTCCAGAGGCCAGAAACAGGCCCATTTCCGGCCTTCCGGAGCCTCTGGGAGGCTTGTTTTCACCCTTCCCGAGCGTCCGCTCAGGCCCTGCACTTACTTCACATCCAAAATGGGCCGCGTGGAGAGTCCTGGGAGGGGCGAGGCAGGTAGGAGGGGCCAGCCAGGGGTGGGATTTGGTGGTTCTCCAAACCGGCCATAACATCAGCTACGGGTTCTCATGAACCCAGGCGAACCCATAGGAGCCCACCCCTGCAAAAGTGGATCCTATGATCTTAGGACACTGCAACCGTCATAAATATGATTCAGTTGTCAAGCGTCCGCATTTTAATCACATGAACATGGAGATGCTGCAAAAGTCATAACTGAAAAACGGTCATAGGCCCCTTTTTTCAGTGCCGTTGTAACTTTGAACGGTCACTAAATGAACTGTTGTAAGTCAAGGACTACATGGCACATGGATACTTCAGGAGACATTATGTCAGGGATGCTCTATTGACAGTATGGGAAAAAATAAGGGACTACCACTATATGAAAATACCAGTCTGGTTATTAACAATAGAGACATTCACATATCCACAGGTTTTTAAAAGGGAACACATTATTAGATATGAAGACATTTTAAATGAAAAGGGTGAACTCAAAGCAAGAACTAGAGTTACAAGGGATAAATATAGGTTGGTATTCATATTTGCAAATACATACAAGGTATGAAAAAGATATTAAGATGGCTGGGTTTTACAAGGAATTGACTGAATTAGATAAAATCTTAATAGGCACCAAAGAGAAGAGATTAAAAACTATGGTTACTTATTAGGAGTGAATTTAGAGGAACAGCAATTAAAAGAAACAATGATTAATGGGGAGGAAATTTTGGGCATGGGATGGAATCGGATAAATGGCAGACACTATGACTAGAAACTATAAGTTAACTATGTCAACAGCCTATAAAGAGAATTTGTGTAAGGACTACCTGTATCATATTCTGTAACCAGAAAGTTCCATAATGAGGGCCATCGAGGGAAGAATGAATCAATAAATGGCAAAGAAATCAATATATTCAAGCTGTGTTTAAAATTGTTATGATGCGGACGGTGTAACGAAAAGACAAAATTCTCTTTCAACATCCTAAACTATGAGAGGAATAATTTGACTCCAGATGTTGCTGCAGAAGTCATAAAGGCAGCTCTGCTGAAACTGAATAAGGTACAAAGGATGACATGTGGCAGATAGATAAAATATAAAGAAGAAAGAGAGAGAGAGAGAGAGAAAGAAAGAGAAAAAGAAAGAAAGAAATGAAGAAAGAAAAAAAAGAAAGAAACAGAAAGAAAGAATAGAATGGGGCAAAACTGTAACTCAAAGATATAATTCAGCATGTTCAATCAGAATCATTGCCTGCAAAATAAAAAAAAAATTCCTTTGTGAAAAAAAAACATGACAAAGGAAAGTGTTACAAGGAGGAAAAATCCACTCAAAGGCAAATATTAACTCTTTTTAATCTTAGTTGCTTGAAAAGGCCGGCAGCTAAAGCCCATGGAAACGTAACAATTGGAGGAAAACTCAATTATGGAAAGAAGAGCTGCAAAAATAAATACTCGTTATCAACACGATCGTTCCAACAAGGAAATGAAGCTGGAAAAATTAAGCTGAATCTCCACAGACAAGATGGCTACGGAGATTCAGCCATCCGGGTCATGAATGTCCCAAAGGTGTTTTTTCAAAGGTTAATTAGACTTTCTTGGTTTTTTTTTTTTTTTCTTTTTCCCTTGAAAACATTTCACTTCTGATCTAAGAAACTGAAGATGTTTTCAAGAAAAAAAGAAAGTCCAGTTGCTTTTTTGGAAAAAGCACCCTTGGGACTGGAGACAGAAGGGATCCAAATTTTAATGGGACTTCAAGCACATTTATTAAAAATGTGTGTTGATGAACACCAGGGCGTTGAAGGCAAGGTATCTCTCTTTCAACAAACATTAGAATTCGTTCCCAGACGAGCTGTAAAATGAAGACGGATTGGCCACATTTGAACAAGAGGATTTTCAGCAAACAAATCGTGCAACCCAGGGGGCGGGCTGCTACGGGTTCGATCGGTTGCTAACGTTTTGGCTGGTTCGGCAAACCGCCAAATCCCACCCCTGGCTGGCCCCGCTCATCCCGCCACACAGCCCGTTTTGGATGCGAGGTAAGTGCAGGGCCCGCATGGAAAAACAGGCCTCCTGGAAGGCTGGAAATGCACCCGTTTCCGGCCTCCAGAGGCCGGGGGAGGCAGTTTTCTCCCTCCTAGAGGCTTAAGGAAAGTCTTAGGAGCCTAGGGAAGGCGAAAATGCCCCACCCACCCCCGCCGTGGTGCAGGAGGCTGACTAGGCCATGCCCACCATGGCCACATCCACCCAGCAATCGGGTAGAGAACCTGTTGCTGAAATTTTTGAAGCACAGCCCTGGTGCACTCCTATATATGTCTGTATGTATGAATCTATCTATATATCTATATATCTATATGTAGGTCTAGGTGTATTCGGGTCTTGTCCCGTGTAAGATTGAGCTTGGCAGCATTTGACAATCTCATCCGTCATTTCAGGCTGGTGTCTTCAGCTTCGTTCTCCGGGAGAACGCTGAAGACACCAGCCTGAAGATGACGGATGAGATTCGTCAAACGCTGCCAAGGTATTCTCAATCTTACACGGGACAAGACCCGAATACACCTAGACCTACATACCTTTACCCGTGAAAATCTACGAAAACATATATCTATATATCTATATATCTATATCTATATCTATCTATCTATCTATATCTTAGATACCACTTACACATCATCACAAAATCTCCAGAACCGTAAAGCCTACAAACTTGAAATTTGGCACGGATATTCCTCTTGGCTTCTAGGTGCTCACTAAAAAAGGATTTTTCGAAATGACCATCAGAGCATTAGTATTTTGTACATTATTATTATTAACATGCTCTGATGCTAAAGATTTCTACTCCCGCTCCCCACCTAAAAAGAAATATGTTCCAAATGCAAAATACAAGCAGAGGAGAGGAGTTTCAGTTTCAGTTTCACAGCACCAAGCAGCTTTAGTACAGAACAGTTGAGCTAAGCCACGCCCAGGCTCCTTGCTGTCTCCTTGCTCACACAGCAAATACTCTTTCAGTTCCCAAACAGCCCTCAACCTCTCACACACTGACAGGACGCTACCCAGATGAATACCGATGGATGCTGGTAGGCAGAGGCAGAATTTTTTTCCCCTTATTTTCCTCCCCAAAAGCTAAGCCGGGCCACAGTTTCGTAGCGGAGCACGGGTATCGAGCTAGTGTACGTATATCTTTATTGGCTTAAGATGCATGCCGTGTTTATAATCAGTCTTAGGAAAAAATGAAGCCACACCAGGAATGCACACACACACACACAGGAAAAGCTCAAATAGCACATTGAGCAGAATAGAAAAATAGCTAAAGCTTATAGAAAGTTGAGAATTAGCAAAGGGGGAATGGGGCAGGGGGTGTGGAAGCCAGAGAAGCATAACATATGGATTGGCCCAATATTAGGAACGGAAATGGAATAGAGCAATTCCCAATTTGTTTAGATCCCAGGATCTCAACCGAGGCAACATGAAACAACATGAAATAAATAACTCGGCTGCTGCGTGTTTTTTATTTTTGCATTGTGTCTTTTTTTTATATTGTGTATTTTCTGTGTGTAATTGTTTACTGCCTAGAGTCACATGTGCGACTTAGATGGCTGTGTAGATTCAAATAATTTCTTCTTCCCCAGGTTGGAAAATATCACATATAAACCGGCTCCAAATGTTTTAGTTTTAATGCCTCAGAGGCCCACTGGATGTTGGGCGAAAAAAAAAGCGAGTAATATATTCACAATATCCAGCTTGCCATTTAGAAAATGCGGCTTGCAAAGACGCCGGTTTTGCAATTGCTTCTGAAGATTTGACACAATAAGGTACCCAAAGGTCTAGGTGGGAAAATGAAATGTGTAAAGTTATCCTAAAGGCATCGTAATCTTTTGCTTTACATGGACATAAAAGTGAATCAAGTGGAATGTTTTTAGGTCATAGAAGGGCTGAAACCAGACACAGAAAATTGTGGGATTTTTCCACCCCAACTAGAAACTTTATGACACAGGGATGAGCTAGAGATAGCATTGAGTGTCCAACTGATTAACAGTGCTTTTGATCTTAGGGTGCTGGGGTTCACCCACTGTGAAACAGACTTAGGAGAAATTAAAGTGCTTAAATTAAAGAGTTAATTAAAAAAATGGAAAGATTTAGCCTTTAACCAAGGATAATTTGCTCATACTGGTCCCCCTGTAACAGCCTTCCAGAAATCACACAAGACCACTGCAAGATGCACAGTGTGTTTTCGTTTTGAGCCCAGATTTTAATATAGTTCAACAGAATAAGACTGCTGAACTATGTGGATAATTGTATTTTTGCAGTATCAAACGTGCCTACATCCTGCTTCTGACAAGGATAGCAGAAAAAATGTTTTACCATGCATGCAAAAAAAAAAAAATTCAGAAAAGCAATCGGGATGTATACTTGAGATTACAGGTAGTCCTTGACTTATGACCAATTCCCTTGACAATGGTTTGAAGTTACAACATTGCTGTGAAAGTAATGTACAAATTGTCCTTAAAATTATAACAATCGTACCATCCTTAGGGAGGTGTTGTGATTCGCTGGCAGCAGGTGCAGACGGCTGAGGTCTCTGATAGTGAGGACTCAGATGAGGGGTCTGCGTGTGATGCAGGGATGGAGCCAGGACTATCAGAGAGTGGAGTGCTGCCTTTGGAGCTTGTGGAGTCTGGTAGCAGTGACGAAGAGGACCCCGGGGAGCCTGTGCCCAGTGCGCGTGCGGCAGGGCTGCTCGAAGGAAAGAGTAAGGCTGGAAGGCGATGGCCCCTCCCATAAAGGATAAAAACCAGCCCTCGGGGATGTGCTCTTTGCAGGAAGCAAAGAAGTTCTTTAGACTCATAGTCCTCGTTGAAGCCCTGCTTACTCCAGTTTGTTTTTGAAACTTCTGTCAGTGGATATTTAATCAGTAATCAGTCTTCTGTTCTTGGCAGCCTTTTGCAGCCTTGAAAGGACTTGCTTTTGATATCGGACAATTAGGTTTAAATGTTTCTTGGCTGGGAATGCACTGAATTCCCAGTGCCGCATTAAAGAAGGTTTGCTTTTATACACAGTTTGTGTTTGTTTAATTTGAACAAGGCTTGGATCAGAACAGGGGGTCACAGGATCACAATTCAGACACTCGGCAGTCAGTTCACATTTAGGAGAGTTGTAGCATTCTGTGGTCACATAAATTGTGATTTCCAAGCTTCCCAGCCGGGCCTCTGGGCAGTGGGCACTATCTGTGTCTTGTTTTGTTTTTTAATAGACAATGTATGTATTTTTATCTTTGCAGAAAAAAACAAATCTTTTCCAGAAAGAAAACCCCAGAAGGCCAGCTGGAAAGATTGCAAATCCAATCAAGTTTCTATTTTAAAAGCAATAAAAATGAAATGAAATGAAATGAATAAAAGGTAAAAAAAGTCAACCGAGAAGAAGGTTGCAAATTACAGCCACGTGATGACTCGCTTAACGGTCACCGCGATTTGCTTAAAGACCATTGCAAAACAAAGATTGAAAAATTGGATGTGGTCACGTGACGTCCGGCTCTTGCTTAACGATAAATGTTCTGGTCCCAATCGTCGCCCTAAGTTGAGGATTAGATGATTGCTGTTTCTCAAAGTCAGCAGCTTGCAAGGTGTGTGGATTTCCAATTCTCCAAAATACTGGCTGAGGAATGTTGAGCTCTGAAGTCCACGCACTTCAAAATTGTCAAGTTTGGAGAAACACTGCAGAGACTTTTAATTTATAAAAACATCAGGTCGGAGGCTTAGATTAATTATCTAAGCCTGAGCTAAATTGCAGAAAAATGGGGACATCGGTTGCACAGCAGAGAAAAAGAATTCAGGCAGTCGCATTACACAAAACGAAAGTCACGGTGTTGCCTCTTGCTAGAGCCAAAAATTCTCTGAATTTGCCTTCTCTGAAAATAAGAAGAGCAACATGCAAAGGCGCTGAAGGAAAAATTCGAGAAACCTATTGCGTTCCTAAAGAACGAACCCAGGACAGAAAGTCATCAGCACTTGGAGAAGTGGGAGGAACAGTATCCCAGAGTGAAGTGAAGAATAATGCAAATGAAATTCAGAATTGGAATAGAGCTGTAAGGGTGCTTGGAAGTATTCTACTCCATCCGCATGTTCAAACAGGAGACAGAACCTATACCATTTCACACAAAAGGCTGTCCAGTCTCTTCTTAAATAACTCCGGTGTTGGAGCATTCACAACTTCTGGAGGCCAGCTGTTCCACTGGTTGATTGTCCTCACTGTTAGGAAGTTTCGCCTTCATTCCAGGTGGCTTCTCTCCTTGATCAGTTTCCCTCCATTGTTTCTTGTCTTTCCTTCTGGCGCTTTGGAAACTAGTCCTTAATTCACTTTAAAAATGTGAGAATGAAGGTCATAAATTTGGACGTGGCTCACTTAACAACTGCCCTGCTTAGCAGCAGAAATTCTGGTTGTAATTGTGGTTGTACATCAAGGACTACCTGTCGTTATACTGTGCCCTTCAAACACTTGTTAAATTCGCCAACAAGTAAATTGCACCAGGCAGCGCAGGAGCAAACATAGCCTAATTTGTGGCAGATCAGAAGGAGTACAGTAACACACTTTCTGACCAACAAATATAATTAAAAAACATATGTTTTCATGGGCTGCGGCTTCTGGCTTTTACTAAAATTGGCTAGCTGGAAATACTAACTGCTTTTGGTTAGGGTTTTTTTTTTTAACTCGATGTGGACGTAAATTAAACTCAACGTTGTCAAAAAAGATTGATCAATCGCTTTTGATCGATTTTACTTCTTTAATTTATAGGCGCTATAAATCACAACTCTGGTTGGTGCACAGTGTAAAATGATTAAGCAGAATGATGTAAAGGTACAGAACTAACAAGCTTGGGAAAAAAAAACTTGGTTTTTAGCTTTATGGTATGATTTGTTGTTATTGTTTCTAGACAAATAGATTTTGCACCGCCATCGTACGTCAACTGCTTTCTCAGTCTGCCAAATAATCTTGTTACACATAATATTTCCGAGCGTTTCCTGTCTGCTGAAATGTGCTGTTTTATTCTTCTTGCTCTACTGTATTTTTTAAAAAGTGGAATGTCTTGTTTTAAAAAGCGGCACGTAAAATAAAATACCGTTGGCTTAAACCTGAGGGAACTGCAACTGGTTTCATGCAATTCTGTAAACTCAAAGCGAGCCAACCACATTATGTTTTCCACCATAGGTGAAGCCAATCGTAAATTCAATTGTGACATCTGTGGGCACTACAGCCAAACACTGGTATGAACGAATGTATGTAAAATTCACATTCCTAGCGCAGTCCAATTCCTCAGGGACTTTGGGCAGCATGCAGAATTAGAAACAAAGATAGAAAACCGAATGCTAGACAGAAAAGAAGAAAAAAAGATGGTTACCTCAGTGGAGCAAACACCCACAAAAATCCCATAAAACTTCTCACAGGAAGAACCCACATCCTCACTAGCCTGGAGCTTGGTAGGAAAATGAGGTCTTCAAAACAGAGCTGGGACCATTCAAGTCTTGCCTGGCGGATGCTGTTCAACAGAGTAGGTGTTTAAAGGATGGGACCTGGAGCATCCTGACTCTATCTGATCTTAAAGGATAGGCAAAAACAACAGGATTAAGGGCTAGGGCTAAGGTTAGAGCTAGGATTAAAGTTAGAGTTATTGTTGGGTTAGGTCTAGGGTTAGGATTGGGTTAGATTGGATTTGATTCAGTTGGGTTGGGTTGGGTTAGGACTAGGGCTAAGGCTAGGGTTAGGATTGGATTGGGTTAGGGTTAGGGTTAGAGCTAGACTTAGGGTTAGATTGGGTTTGGTTGGGTTAGGGCAAGGGTTAGGTCTGGGTTAGGTTGGGTTAGAATTAGGGCTAGGGTTAGGATTGGGTTAGGAGAATGGCTAGGGTTAGGGTTGGGTTGGGTTAGGTTGGGCTAGGGCTAGGGTTAACTTGGGTTCACATAAAGTGTTAATACCACTTTATAATGCCTTGGTAAGGCCAAACTTGGAATCCTGCATCCAGTTTTGGTTGCCATGATGTAAAAAAGATGTTAAGACTCTAGAAAGAATGCAGAGAGGAGCAACCAAGATGATTAGGGGACTGGAGGCTAAAACATGAAGAACAGTTGCTAGAACTGGGTATGCCTAGTTTGAACTAGGCGTGATAAGATAGCAGTGTTCCAATATCTGAGAGGCTGCCCCAAAGAAGAGGGAGTCAAGCTGTTCTCCAAAGCCCTGAAGGCAGGACAAGAAGCCATGGATGGAAACTAATCAAGGAGAGAAGCACCTGGAATTAAGGAGAAATTTCCTGACAGGTGGAACAATTAATCAGTGGAACAACTTGCCTCCAAAAGTTGTGAACGCTCCAACACTGGAAGTTTTAAAGAAGAGATTGGATAACCATTTGTCTGAAATGGTATAGGGTTTCCTGCCTAAGCAGGGGGTTGGACTAGAAGACCTCCAAGGTCCCTTCCAACTCTGTTATTCTATCTAGGCAATCTCTTACCAACACCTCTGCAAACATGTCCTCCACAAACTGCCACAAGATTGTGACAAGCACTCCATGTAATTCCCCTGCACATTATCTCATCCTCTTTTTTTTGGGGGGGGGGAAAAGTCCATTACAACCCCCACCAGTTTTATGACAATTCGAGGTTACGGTGGTTGACTCGACTATCATGATATCCAACAGATTTGTGTATCTGAGAGGCCCAGTTTAATCGCAGTACCTCCATCAGTCTCTCTCTGGGTGATCCTAGGCCAG
This sequence comes from Naja naja, assembly GCA_009733165.1. Classification (NCBI taxonomy): domain Eukaryota; kingdom Metazoa; phylum Chordata; class Lepidosauria; order Squamata; family Elapidae; genus Naja; species Naja naja. Next base: position 10,714,914 of record CM019159.1, read on the forward strand.
TGCTTTTGCCCTAGGTTTGATGTGAAAATGAAACCCGCTGGGTCCCAGAACTTGACGAACATATGGTGCTATGCCAAATTGTGGCTGGGTTTGGGTTTGGCTTAGCATATTTTACGAACCCAGTCACTGCAGCGTGTTAACTATGGTTTATGGCCTACTTATCACGGGAGACCAGCCAACTGTGATTTATTCAGCATTAAACCACAGTTACTTGGCTTAGCGCAATCAAGGATAGCTATCCGTGGGGGCTGTTTGGAGAGCCAAACTAGATATTTTACATGTGACTTTGAGATTGGAGTCTGCCAGCACTTCTGGATGGAAAGTGACTCAGTTTATGATGTGCCACAAGGTTGTTTTTTTTTAATAGCAGTTACTCAATTTTAAAGGAACTGTTAGCCTAAGTCTCATTTCGTCTGAGCTCCGTGGAATGGAAGAATGTGAAATAATGTGATGCGGAATCAAGAAAGATTTCAATTGCCTTTCTTACATTTTACATTAGATTAACAGAGTTGGAAGGGACTTTGTAGGTCATCTAGTCCAACCCCCCGCCCAAGCAGGAAACCCTACACCATTTCTGACAGATGGCAGTCCAATCTCTTCTTGAAAGTCTCAAGTGATGAAGCTCCCACAACTTCCGAGGGCAACTTCTGTTCCATTGGTTGATTGTTCTCACTGTCAGAAAATTTCTCCTTATTTCTAGGTTAAATTTCTCCTTGCTCAGTTTCCATCCATTATTCCTTGTCTGGCCTTCAGGGGCTTTAGAAAATAGCTTGACCCCTTCCTCTCTATGGCAGCCCCTCAAATATTGGAAGACTGCTATCCTGTCTCCCCTGGTCCTTCTCTTCCCTAGACTAGCCATGCCCAGTTCTTGCAACCATTCTTCATATGTTTTAGTTTCCAGTCCCCTAATCATCCTGGTTACTCTTCTCTGCACTTTTTCTAGAGTCTCAATATCTTTTTATAGGGTGATGACCAAAACTGGATTTCTGAATAGATGAGTTCCATTCAATACTTATCTTCTGAAGAGAGTTTTCTAGAGGAGGATCGAAATTTCAAGGGCTTCCTTGTTTTTGTTTTGTTTTTGAAATAAATCCATGGTAAATGTCTGCAGTTCATTCATCCCCAGGGAAATCAGTTTTAATGTCACCCAGACAGCTTTTCTGAGGTCTTTCCGGAAGGCTGGTGGCTACCGAAACAGGATTTCACATCCTCCTGCAGGGTCTCGGAAACTTTAAACCGGACAGTGTCCCATTACTTCAGGGAATGTTCTTATTTCCGGCTGTGAAAACAGGGCACCGACATCCTGTCAAAAATAATAACAATAATAAGACTTGGTGAGAAGACATGTTAAGATTTATTAAGCCCCCATGAAACAGTTCAAACAAGGGATGGGCTGCTGGGGATTCGGGACAGTGGTGGGATTCACAATTTTTTACTACCAGTTCTGTGGGCCTGGCTTGGTGGGCATGGCAGGGGAAGGATATACTGCAAAATCCCCATTCCCTCCCCACTCCTGGGGGAAGGATACTGTAAAACCTCCATTTCGTCCCCACCTCACTAGCCTGCTTTCCTGCTCTGTTCTCCTGTGCAGGGCAACCAAAGAAGACCCAGTCGATCAGCTGGGATTCAATGGGAGGCAGAGAATAGATGGGGGTGGGGCCAGTCAGAGGTGGCATTTACCGATGCTCCAAACTACTCAAAATTTCTGCTACCAGTTCTTCCAGAACTGGTCAGAACTTGCTGAATGCCACCTCTGATGGAAACTGAAGAAAGAGAGGAGCAACCTGAAACTAAGGAGAAATTTCCTGACAGCGAGAACAATTAACTTGTGGAACGGCTTGCCTGCAGACGTTGTGGGTGCTCCAAGACTGGAGACTTTTTAAGAAGGGACTGGACAAATCATTTACTTAAAATGGCATAGGGTGTCCTGCTTGAGCAGGGGGTTAGACTAGAAGACCTCCAAGGTCCCTTCCAACTCTATTATTCTGTTAATAAGATTTGTAACGAATCTGGCATCAATTTTGCTTTGGAAAAAAACGCTCTTGGGGAAGAGATAAGAGACAACCTGAACTTGCATGAGTAAAATATTTATTATACTGTAAGGCAGGTTACACTCAGACAGATGGCATCAACTGAGTTCCCATTTCAGTTTTCAATTATTAATATATAACGCAATGGTATTCACATCAACTCCAGGCTAACCTTAAGGCTTTTGAAGGAGTTTCTTCTCCAGTGATTATGCAAATATGAATCAGCAGGAATTATACATGGATGCTTGGTTTTCCTACTGGGACCAGAATACAACAACAATCTCTTAACTTAATGGACTAGCTCTTTTTTTAACAGGGCTCTGCAATCAAGAGACTCCTGTGCTATGTAAGGCAGGTGTCATTCTAACTTCCGCCTTCATGATATTTAAATGGGATTTGGAAATCTGTAACACTGGTGTCCAACAGCTTTGTGTCAAGCATGAATGACCACATGATCATCCAGTTAAACTGATTTGTTGATAATCATCCCTATGCTGGAAGCTAGATAACAGTTAATGGAATTCTGGGCCTTGGTGGCTCAGGCTGTTAATTGCCTGCACTTAAGTTCCAGCTGCCTACAACTCCAAAAGGGGATGCATCACAAGTCAGTACAACAGGTAAATTCTCAGAGAACTGTATGAGCACAGCATCAGACATGATTAGTCTTTTAATACTGTTAAATGCTGATTGTTCCTTCCTACCCCAGACCCAAACAGACTTTTTGTCAAGCAATCTGTTCTGCAATGGTTGCCTTCTGAGGTAGGAACATGTGATAAAAGTTAATAAGTCCAAGGAAGGCTTGCAAATCTGTTTTGCATTTTGGTCTAGGGGCTTCTTTGATTGCTTGAACCTTGGCATCTGTAGGGTGGATGCCATGCTTGTCAATCATATAGCCCAAGAACTCAACCTTGTCAGTTCTAAGAGTGCATTTTTCTTCCTTAACTTTTAACCCCGCTTTCTGGAATCTGGTAAGGACTTTTCTGAGTCTCTCTTGTAATTGAGTGTCATTTTCAGCAGAGATTAACACATCGTCAAAGTAAGGCACTACCCCTGGCAGTCCTTGGAGCATCCTTTCCATAAGGCTTTGAAAGATGCCTGGTGCCACGCTTACTCCAAACTGTAACCTTTTACATTTGAAGGCACCTCTATGAGTCACAATGGTTTGGGCCTCTGCAGTGGCATCATCAACTGTTAACTGTTGATATGCCTGGGCCAGATCCAATTTGGCAAAGACTGTGTCCCCGCCAAGAGAATGTAATAAATGATGCACCACTGGAACTGGATATGCGCTCTGCTGAACCGCATGGTTCAATGTCCCCTTATAGTCTCCACAGATTCTTACTGACCCATCAGTCTTGACTGGTGTGACTATGGGTGTTTCCCATCTGGAGTGGTCAGTGGGCTCTAAAACTCCTTGAGCTATTAGTTTATCTAATTGTGCATCAATTTTTTCCTTTAAAGCAAATGGGACCCTTCTGGGCTTTAAATGAATTGGGGGCACCTTGGGATCTAGGTTGAAAGTGATAGGGGTCCCATATACTTGCCCAATCCGTTGCTGAAGACCTCTGGGAACTCAGACTTCAAGGCCTCCTCCCATTCAGTGTTGCTCACGTGATTGATGCTAGTCACCTCGATGCCTAGTGGCTTGAACCACTCAAGTCCCAGCAAGCTTGGGCGATCCTTGTCCACGATGGTCAGGGGCAAACGTTTGGTGTGGCCTTTGAACTTCACATTGAATTCTCTTGTTCCAACTACTGGAATCTTGTTCCCTTGGTAGTCTTTAAGAGTCAGTGCTTGCTTCTGGAAATGCTTCTTCTGAATGTTGGGAAGTAGCCTGTGAATAGTGTCCCATGACACCATAGATAAATAGGAGCCTGAGTCCACTTCCATTTGGCAAGGCCTTCCTTCAATTAGTACCTTCACATGTACTTTTCTGCTTCTTAAGGGTGAAGAATGACCAATGGTGACTGTTTGATGAGTTTCATTCTTCCCATTTGCTTCTGTGTTGCCCCATTTTCTCACTGAAGTTGTTATGCTTGAATTCTTTGTCAGGAAACTTCTTTCTGCTTGGTGGAGTTCTGGATGATTTGCAGACTCTTGCTAGGTGACCTCTTTTTTCACAACGGAGGTAGATGGTGTCTAAAACTTGCATTCAGTGCGGGGTGCCCCCACAACCTCTGCAATAAAAGTCTTGCCTCTTTCTTCCAAGGTCTTTCCTTTTCTTCTCCATTCTGAGTCTATAAATTCCTTCCTCCACCTCACTACAGTCTGAATCAGAATCTATTTGCTCGCAATGGATTGTTGTGGATTTTTCCACATCAGGATGGCTTGCAGCCTTGTTAATTTTCTTCATGGCTGCTGCTGAGGACTTGGTAGCTTCCGCTGAAGAAGCTTCTTCTATGGCCTCCTTAAGTGTGATCTTAGGTTTCATTAATAATTTGCACTGCAAAACTTTGTCTTTTAGGCCTAGAACAAATCGATTGCGCATGGCCTCTTCTAAGTTGATAAATTCACATGCACCCCCAATGTCCTTTAAACTTGCCACGAAGTCATTAACGTTTTCGCTTTCCCCTTGATCCCGACGGTAGAATTTGTGTCTCTTAATGAGGCACGATACTTGTGGCGCGTAATGGGCTCTTAATAACTTTTCTAAGTCGGGCCAGTCCATTACCTTCACGTCTGCAGCTCCCGCCAATGCCTTCGCCATCTTGAAAACGGCCGGACCGCAGTGGGTGAGAAAGACCGCCCTCTTCCACTTGTCGGAAATGTCGGTGAGATCATAACAGAACCGATTTGGCTGGGCTGCGGCTGCTACTTAACCAATGACATTCAAACCTGCATACATAACAGTATTGTATGGTGTATGATGTATTATATCTGGTGGCATGAAAAGAAGGGGGAAGATGCCATGCTAGAAATCATTTGGAAGGCCTTGAAATGGAACTTGAAGACAAAAATAGAAAACTGCTTATTTTTCTTTTTCCTTTTTGAATAGCTCCAAAGCAAAATGTGTGGTCTTCTTTCCTGAACTACTCAAATCATGAAAGAGGTCATTGTTATTAAATTACAGACTTCTGAAGATGACTGCGATATGAAAATTTATCCCCGAAACAATATGGAGCAACACTGCATTCCTTCCCGTTAGTCAAAGACCACTATTAATGATCTGCAGCCTGGCATTTGCATACAAGTATAACAGGGCTGAAATAGGCAGGAAAATATTTGGATCTGAAGCCAAAAGACTCTGAGTTATGTTTTTTTTAAATAAAACTAAACAAGTAAGTTGCCAAGGATATGTGCTATTGCACACTTTCCCTTACTAAGTCAGAAAGGTATTCTGTGTCGAGAAGCACGGTTTAAAAAAATAATTATTATAAAGGCCTTTTGCTCATCGTTTTTTGGGGCTGAGGTGATCTCACAGGCAGCTTTTAATTAGAAGAGTGCTTGTTCCTGCTACCCTTATCCTGAGCTGGTGTTCCCAGTAGTATTTATTGCTGCAAAATATTTATAACATGCGTCTGTTCCGCATTCTGAAAGGCTCATTGAATTGAAATACTAGAAGGCAAAAACAGAGTTGCTACTCTGGCTACCGAACCTATCTCCAAAGCAGATGCACTGTATCTTGCCGGATGACTAATTGGCAATTTTCGACGTGCATCTTCTTGTTTCGTTAACTCGTTCTTTCCAGATCCCGCTCAATTAACAATCTCCTTTTGTCACGTAGACTCTTCTTGTCTACCTGTGGCTCAGTTTATACTTCGGCTGGCCTCTGAAGCAGCAGTGGGATCCTACCTGTTCCACTACCAGATCGGTGATTGCGATGCGCGGGCACCTAACACGTGCACACCTAACACGCGTGTGCAGCTTTCCCCACACCAGCTGAGAGATCAGCAGCAGGGGTAGATGGGAGGCCTATCCTAGTTTTTCTCTTCTTTCTTCTGTCAGCTGATGGAGGCTTTTTCCCCTCCACTCAGCTGATCATCAGAGGCTTTCTTTGACTACCAGTTCGGCGGAACCAGTACAAACCGGTAGTTTAGTTTAGTTTAGTTTAGTTTAGTTTAGTTCAGTTTAGTTGAGTTCAGTTTACTTTACTTTACTTTATTGGAATTTATATGCCGCCCTATCTCCCAAAGGACTCAGGGTGGCTCACAACAGTAAAAACATACAATACAAAAATTAAAAAGATTTTTTTTTTTTAATTACATTTATATGCCGCCCTTCTCCGAAGACTCAGGGCGGCTTACAATTTTTGGAGCACAACCCAATGCGCTCAGCAATAGCCTTCATTCCATTGTATATGCCTGCTTATTACTAAGCGGCATTTTTACAAGGTCAGCTAATTGCCCCCAACAATCTTGGGTCCTCAATTTACCTACCCGGAGAGGATGGAAGGCTGAGTCAACCTTGACTCATATTAAATGAACAACCCAATAATTCTAATTAAAACTGACAACAAGCCAATAAAAACCAATAACCTGCCCCCGTCTCAGTCCAGGTAGGCCAATTGAAAGAGCCATGTCTTCAGGTTGCGAAGGAAGGATCGAAGGTCGGGAGTCATCCAGAGCTCCAGGGCAACTGATTCCAAAGGACAGGCGCCCCCACAGAGAAGGATCTCCCCCTGGGGGTCTCCAGCCGACATTGTCTGGCCGATGGAGCCCTGAGGAGGCCCTGTCTATGGGAGCGCACGGGGCGATGGGAAATTGTTGCTGGCGGTAGATGCTCCCACAAATATCCCAGCCCTAAGCCATGTAAGGCTTTATAGGCGATTACCAGCACCTTGAATACCACCACTGCTCTGAAGAAGAGTCAGAGAGGAAGCGATTCTGGGCTTGTTCAATCTTCCTTGAAGCAGATGTGAGGAGTAATAACATTTCAGACAAATGGCTGTCCAGTCTCTTCTTAAAAGCGTCCAGCACCTACAATGTCTGAAGGCAAGCCATTCCACTGGCTGATTGTCCTCACTGTTGGGAAAGGGCCTTGGTGGTGCAGGCTGCTAAATGCCTAGCACTTAAGTTCCAGCTGCCTGCAATTATTGTAGACTCGAATCCCACCAGGCTCAAGGTTGACTCAGCCTTCCATCCTCTCGGGGTAGGTAAATTGAGGACCCAAGATTGTTGGGGGCAATAAGCTGACTTTGTAAAAAGGCCGCTTAGTAATAAGCAGGCATATACAATGGAATGAAGGCTATTGCTGAGCGCATTGGGTTGTATCCCAAAATTGTAAGTCACCTGAGTCTTCAGAGAAGGGCAGCATATAAATCTAATTTTAAAAAAATATATCTCTTTGGTTCTAAGTTGTTTCTCTCTTTGTTCAGATTCCATCCGTAGCTTCTTGTCTTACCTTCTGGTGCTTGTTCTGACCTAGGTTTCCTTAGAAAGCATAAAACACAATCTTAGTTCCGGCAAAACCTCTTTTATTCCCACGGCTGTGAATTATGTTCATTCTCAGCCTGCAAGGCTTCCCAAACAGTCTTTCAGGGAATGTTTATAAACACCCACCTTATCGCACTTGGAATGCTGCCAGAAAACTAATTGCCTAATGCAGGGCAAGGCCAAACTTGACACAGAGTCAAGCAGAACTTTTCAAAGCTTGAATCGACCAGACAAAATAATTGCTTCCTGCAAAAGCTCACCCCATTCGCTCCTCTTTTATGTCCTACGGAGGGGCCAATCATCTCCGAGGTGTGGCTTTACTCCTGAGTCGACCCTGCTTTCTCAGTTGCTCTTGTCTTCTGGTAGCCCTGCGCATGCGCAGGCTGGGAACCGGTTCCAGAAACACCCGGCCTCACTGCTGTCTGAAGGCAGCTGATGACTGCCAGCCTGCCCTGGCCCCATCTCTGCCTCCAATGCAGAACCCTCATCTGAGCCCTGTCCAGCCTCCAAGACTGGTCCAGGTTCCTCCTCAACCTCCTCACTACTATCCAACTCTGCTGCCAGCTATGTCAGCGTCTGGTGAGCCACAACAGTGCTTTGGAGAATAGCTGGACTCCCTCTTCTTTGTGGCAGCCCGTTAGATATTGGAAGACTGCTATCATGTCATCCCTAGTCCTTCTATTCAGTGGGCTAGACATACCCAATTCCTGTAACTGTTCTTCATGTGCTTTAGGAAGGAAGCAGGAAGGGTCTCTCAGAGATCATTTAGACTCAATTTTCCCCTCAGTCAGGGGACCCTTTTATGCCAATGCTATCTGTCCAAAGTACTACCTCAATACTTCAAAGGAAAGGGTGATAACTTTAAAAAGAAACAAAGCTGAACTTTGTAATAACAACCTTTCAGACAGTGTGTTTAAAAGGAATCATTTTATCACTATGGCTTGAGATGCTGGACAGATATTTAGTATCCTTCCTGCCATTTTTCAACTCCCTTAACAACTCTTAAGAGCCTTTGTCAAACTCCTTATGCAAGCCCTCATAAATTATGTCAGCTGGCTTCCTTATTGCTAAATTCCAACATTAAATTTAATCTAAATCAGAGAAATACCAGGAAGACTAATAAACGGCATGTGATTTATTTGTTTTTTAGTGCTTGACGATAGCTAACCTGATTCTGAGTCTGGCTTTCAGCCAGTAAGTGAAATGAATTGTGTTTTAAGGCTAGATTCTTTAGAACGCAGCATGATTTCTAGCCTGTAATATCTCTGATGCAAATGAAAATCTTGTATAGTCTGTCTGATCCGTCTGGAAACTTTGTTGACATAGTCAAATTGAATGAACCCAAAGGCAAAAGGCTTGGGCAACTACAGGACATAGGACCAGGTGTGAAGCAGGATTTATTTATTTATTTATTTATTTATTTATTTATTTATTTATATTATTAATTTATTTACTTGATTTGTCAATTGCTTACAAGATAATAGGTATAAGTATAAACATGAGTAAGAATACAGGAAATAGGTATGAATAAATGGGGACAATAAGACAGGGACGGTAGGCACTGTTATGTATGTAAGTTTGAATGTTATTGGTTTATTTGAACTGTTCTTGTAAAATGTTAAATGGTATTGGTTTAAATAGTGCGGGAAGAAACCCTGCACTCCCATTGGCTGGCAACTACGGCTGCAGGCTATAAGAGGCAGCCGTAGCCCAGTCAACTCGGGTCCATTCGAGCTGTAGTCACTGAATAAACTCTTTACTGAAGCTCTTCGCGTTTGACTCTTCATGCAAACTGAACAGGCACGATGGTGCACTTATACACGCCCCCCCTTACAGACCTCTTAGGAATGGGGTGAGGTCAATAGTGGATAGTTTGAGGTTAAAGGAGTGAGGGTTAGTTAGAGGATGTAACCAGAGTCAGGTAGTGCATTCCAGGCATTGACCACTCTGTTGCTGAAGTTGTACTTTCTGCAATCAAGTTTGGTGTGGTTTACATTGAGTTTGTATCTGTTGTGTGCTCTTGTATGGTTGCAGTTGAAGCTGAAGTAGTCATTGACTGGTAGGACATTGTAGCAGGTAATTTTGTGTGCTACGCTTAAGTCTTTCTCACTTTCTCACTCTTTTCTCATGTAAACATACGCTTCTGTGTTGCCACCATACTGATAGCATTTTCTTCATTGTCTAAGATGCCATTAGCCGCCCTGAGTCCTTAGGGAGAAGGGCGGCATACAAGTCGAATAAATTATTATTATTATTATTATTGTTATTATTAATTATTTGCTAGATAGCAAAGTGCACATTGCTAGAAGGAGCAAGAGATGGGCTGCTGGGGGTTGGCAGGGGTTCGGGAGAGCCCCTAGCTAAGATTCTGTGCAGTTTGGAGAACCCCCAAATCCCACACCTGGCTGGCCCCGCCCACCCCACCCCGCCCCTCCCAGGAGTCCCCATACGGCCCGTTTTGGATGCAGGTAAGTGCAGGGCATGCGTGGAGGCTTGAGGAGAGCAAAGAATGGGCCTCCCAGAACTTTGGGAATGCTGGAAGTGGGCCCGTTTCTGGCTTCCAGAGAGCCTCCGGAGCCCGGGGAGGCCATTTTTGCCCTCCAGGAGGCTGGATGGTGCTGGATGCTGACTAGGCCACGCCCACCATGGCCACATCCACTCAGCAACCAGGCAGAGAACCCATTGCTAAAAATTTTTGAAGCCCACCCCTGAGAAGGAAAGGAAAGGAAGGAAAAGGAAGGGAAGGAAATAGGGAAGAAAAAGGAAAGGTAAAAAAAGGAAAGGAAAGGAGGAGGAGGAATGGAAGGGTAGGAAAGGAAAGGAAGAAGGAGAAAGGGAAGAAAAGAAGGAGGCGGAAGGGAAGGGAAGGGAAGGGAAGAAGGAAAAGAAAGAAAGGAAAGAAAAAAGGAAGGAAAGGGGAAGGGAAGGAAAGGGAAAGAAGGAAGGGAAGGGAAGGAAAGGAAAGGAAAGAAAAAGAAAGGAAAAAGGAAAAGGAAAGGAAAGAAGGAAGGAAAGGAAAAGAAAGGAAAGGAAAGAAGGAAGGAAAGGAAAGGAAAGGAAAGGAAAGAGAAGGAAAGGAAAGGAAAGGAAGAAGAGAAAGGAAAAGGGAAAGGAAAGGAAAGGAAAGGAAAGGAAAGAAGGAAAGGAAACGAAAGAAGGAAAGGAAAAGTAGAGAAGAGAACAGCAGAGCAGAGCAGAGCAGAGCAGAGAAGAGAAGAGAAGAGAAGAGAAGAATTGAAATGGACTGTGGAGATCTTCTACTCCAACCCCCAGGAGACCCTCTGCCATTCCAGACAAGGGGCTGTCCAGTCTCTTCTTAAGAACCTCCAGTGATGGAGCACCCACAACTTCTAAAGGCAAACCTGTCCACTGGTGGATTGTTCTAACTCTCAGGAAATTTCTCCTTCGTTCTAGGTTGCTTCTCTCCTTGATTAGTTTCCATTCATTGCTTCTTGTCCTGCCTTACAGAGGCTTTGGAAAATAGGTTGACCTTCTTTTCTGTGGTGGCCCCTCAAATACTGGAAAATTGTGCCATCATATCAGCCCCCTAGCCCTGAAAACAGGGAAGGACCTCCCCGTGGTGCCTCTGCCAGCGAAAATGGAGCTTGGGAGGGCTGCGTGCAGCCCCTGAGCTCCATTTTCACTGGCAGAGGACTGGGGGAGGCCATCGTGGCCAAAAGCACAACACGGGTGTGCCATGCACACCCCTCCTGAGGCTCTGGCAGAGACGCTAGCACAACAAACTATTAGCAAAAGTGCATTTGATCACAAAGCAAGGAGGCATCAAGAAATTCTTCTGCTGGAGAAAATGGATCCCTCCCTGCCCTGCCAGGGCCACCACAGCAGAGGTGGTTATTCAGCAGGTTCTGACCAGTTCTGGAGAACTGGTAGCAGAAATTTTGACTAGCTTGAAGAACTGGCAAATACCCTCTCTGACTGGTTCCAACCCCATCTATTCTCTGCCTCCCGAGCCCCAGCTGATTGGCTGAGTCTTCTTTTGTTGCCCTGCACAGGATAATGGAGCTGGAAAGCAGGTCAGTGAGGTGCGGGAGGGTATGGGGATTTTGCAGTAACCTTCCTTTGCCACGCCCACCAAGCCACGCCCACAGAACCGGTAGTAAAAAAAATGGAATCCCACCACTGGCCCTGCCCCTATCTATTCTCTGCCTCCCGAGTCCCAGCTGATTGGCTGGGTCTTCTTTGGTTGCCCTACACAGGGGAACGGAGCTGGAAAGCAGGTTAGTGATGTGGATTTTGCAATAACCTTCCCCTGTCATGCCCACCAAGCCACGCCCACAGAACTCAAAATCTTTGAATCCCACCACTGCCCAACAGGTGCCCCCAACACGAGTGATGTTGAGATGGCCACTCCCACCCCAGCCACGCCCCCCCCTCCAAGGTCAAACACAACCCTGAGGCAGCCTTCAATAAAATTGAGTTTTAACACCCCTACACTAGATCAACCCGGCTCTGTTTGTTGAATAAAAATCTACTTCAAAGATATTTTTTTAAGAAAAAAAAACCCATCCATTTCCTGAAGTTCGTCTTCTTTGTTCCTCGTGACCTTTTCATGAGATGCCCGAGAGGTTCAGCACCTGAATGCACATCCTCCTGGCTGCCACAAGTCCCTAAATTTGTTTCTCTTCTCTTCCTTAGAGGGGAAAATATCCAGTAGCTCAGGATAACTTCCTGATGTCATCTGCTTGCACACTGCACCGCCCAGGGCCTGACCTTCTCTTTCCCAACCACCAAGTTTCTCCCCAGAGGTGTGGGAAAAGGAACTCGCTTTTTAGCCATTGTTTCTCCTCCACCTATTTCCTTCTCCGTTTTCTTAAACTTGCTCTCTCCACCTCCCTCATTTCGCTGTCTCTCAACAATAGCTTTGTTTCCACAGCTGCTCCGATTCTGTTTCAGGGCTGTTTCTCATTTTTTGGAACTACCAGGGTGGGATTTATTCATTTGTTTAACTTGGAAAGGCCTGGTGTAATATTGCCGTCTGATAACAGATGGAATAAGCAGAGGTTGCTTTTGCTCCTTCCCGAGTTTCCAATCTGTAAGCGTGATCGTTTTGAGGCCTGCGTAACAGAAAAAGGGTTGCTGGGCAGATTGTGGATAGGAAGACTGGCAAAAGTCAAACGTTTAGCTGAGGCATTCTTAAAAGATCAAAATGTTGCTAATAATACTCCTAAGGCTGGTTTGCAGATTTTGCTGCTGGCCGTTTTTTATTTTATTTATTTCTTCAATGTTATGTAGCTGCCCATCTCACCTGTATGATTTTGGGTAGCTCGCAAAGTTAAAACAAAATACAGTACCGTGTTTCCCCGAAAATAAGACCTACCCTGAAAGTAAGACCTAGCACTATTTTCTAAACCTGCCCTAATATAAGACCTACCCCGAAAATAAGACCTAGTGTAAATCTCCAGTTCCAGGAAGACTTTTCAGGGAGCAACCTGCACCCTGAAACACCCCCTACACACTCACACCCACTATTTGGCACCATAAATATATAAGACCTACCCCGAAAATAAGACCTAGTGTGTTTTTGGGAGCCAAAAAAAATATAAGACAGTGTCTTATTTTCGGGGAAACACGGTAGTGTCAGTATATTCATGAACTGGAACAGAGCTTGGTAACAAGGTCAGCCAATGAATTGGCATATCAACTAAGTCAGCCAATGAGGACTGTTTTGGAAACTGAAACTAGAAGTAGGCTGGAAACTAGGCTGGAAACTGAAACTAGAGGTAGCCTAGGCATGGCTCTGTATTAAGCTCTGCAACTCTGCAGCTATGAGACTGTCTATTGAGATGAACCTGTTTCCCTCCTCTTGCTTGCCTGCTGATCTATTGAAGATGAAACTAACTTGCTTGCTTGCTGAAGACTGGAGCTGTGCTCTGAACTTGCAAATTTTTTTCTGTTTGAGTTTGCTCCATGTTGGAGAAATCTACAGCTGGTCTGTAAAATCTACTTATGTTTATAAAGATGTTAAATGAAGCAACGGCCATCTGTGTTTATTTTTCTGGCACTGAATTATCACTGCAAAACTCTCAGTAAGTAGAGAGATCCCAAAGGTTCTTTGTTTTTTCAACAGGCCACTGGACTTTCTTGCTCTTCTATGAAGACATTTCGCTTCTGATCCAAGAAGCTTCTTTAGCTCTGTCATCAAAGAAAAACAAGGAAGTCCAGTGGCCTCCTGAAAAAAAAGCACATTTGGGACAACTGTGACCTGGATGGCTGAGAGTCTCCTTAGACACAGTAGAGAAATAAGAGCCAAAATCATACAGCAAAAACTATTAGAATGCGTTAACAACAATAAAAACTATTAAAAGTGTAAAAAGAGAGTGCAATCCAATTTACTAACAATATAGATATATGGGACACTCCATACTACCAATCATATGCTTGGAGTGCATTGGATGAGATCAGTCAATTATGCTGACCCCTACTTGATTATTTTTTAAAAAAAGATTTTATGTAGGGTCCTTGGTGCTCTCTGAGCTTGGTTGTTTTCTTGCAGATGTTTCATTACCATACTAGGTAACATCATCAGTGTGTTGGTAGAAATATCCTTCTGGGTTCAGTTCCAAGTGGGGAAAAAGACACTGGAAACATGGAGGCTGTTTGGAAGGTTTAATGGTAGACGGGACCACATGGCCTGGAGCTCCAGAGTGAAAAGGAAAGATGATCACATGCTTCAAGGTGAAAGAAGAGGTCAAGAAGGGCTGATATGCTGAGAGTGCCTGGGTTTTATAACCTTTGTTGGGATTTGAATTGGAGCTTGTATTCTGATTGGTTGTCAGACTCCCATGGGGCCATGCAGGGGCAACTCTGTAGGCTGTCCTGAGTTCCAGGCTTGGTTGAGCCTTGCTGGATGATGATGCACTGAAAGGGCTTTTGAGCAATTGCTATAGCTTTACCTGGAGATCTTTGATATGTAAATTCTGGCCCAGGCCTTAATGGCCCACCCATTAACAAATGTGGGGGTGAGCTTCTACTTCTGAGGTGAGTTTCTGCTTCTGGGTTTCTACTCTTTTTAGGGGAAATACTCTGCCTTTTTAATATTTCCTAGGATATTTCAATTTTCTAGGAGCGGGTGGGTGCTCACTTCCTACAAGTGCTAGCAAGAAAACTATCAGCTCAGCAGCACCAAGTTCTCCTCATTTCAACCCTGAGCTGTAAATATTCTCCTTTTTTGGAACACTAGCTCAGTACCCATGCTTTGCTACGAAACTATGTGATCGGGCTTAGTTTTTGGGGAGGAAAATTAGAGGGGGAAATTGTGCCTCTGCCTACCAGTATCCATCAGTATTCATCTGGCTAGCGTCCTGTCCTGTGGAGAGTGTGAGGGCTGCTTGGAAACTGAAACAGTATTTGCTGTGTGAGCAAGAAGAACACAGCAAGGAGCCTGGGCGTGGCTTAGCTCAACTGTTCTGTACTAAACTGAAACTGAAACGCCTCTCCTCTGCTTGTTTTGCACTTGGAACAGATACCTTTTCACATGGGGAGGGGAGTAGAACTCCTTAGCATCAGAGCGTGTTAATAATAATAATATAGGAAATACTAATGCTCTGATGGTCATTTGGAAAAATCCTTTCTTAGTGAGCACCTAGAAGCCAAGAGGAACATCCGTGCCAAATTTCAAGTTTGTAGGCTTTACGGTCCTGGAGATTTTGTGATGATGCGTGAGTGGTATTTCGCTTTTATATATATATAGATTTTATGCATTGCTTTTTTTCTTCAGCCTGGTATTTTCCAGGACAGGCATGTTTGTCTATCACTCCTATCGATCAGTAAACAACAAGCCAGTCCTGGGAAAATGGAATGCATGAGAAAGAGGTTCAAAATAACCCTGCCTTGATTCTCTTCGGTATAAGGGAAGGCAGAAGGAAGTTCTGGCGGGGTTTCCAGGTTCTATTATTGCACCCTGCAACAATAAAAGTATTTTTCTCATAATCCTTGTGATGCCTGTTTCCTGACTTGGCCCAGTGCCCAGAGCTGGCATCATCTAAGTCAGCCTGGATAACGCCCATGTTGCCTTAGGACAATGAGACTACAGGCCAACATGACATTAAGGTGGGGTGCCTACTGCATCCTATACATTTATCAAAATCATGGAAGTGTCATTATATTACAAGCGCTGCTCCTTTCTTGGGCATGTACATCACAACACACATACAAAGCGGGGTGGAGCTTGCATGGCAATGATACAAGACTGCTTTCATGATTTTGCCTCCTTGAAGTTTCCTGCCAATGCCTCTATCTGGAGAGCAGTTTGTTTAGCAAAATAGGGGTGCACCAAAAAGAGGGTGTCAGGGGGCAGTCTGCCCTGGATGCAGGCAATAGATGTGCTTGTGTGTGTGTGTGTGTGTGTGAATGAGTGAGTGAGTGAATAAGTGAGTGTGCTGATGAACACAGAAGGCGGCTAGTGGTGTGTATGGAATCAGATCCCTGCTGCCCATGGGCCCATGTGCCAGTTAGCTGTTTGTATCAGCAGTGATGAAGGAAAAAGATGTCCCTAAAAGTTTTAATGAAAAGAAGGACTAGGGCTAGCATGATAGCAGCGTTCCAGTATCTCAGGGGTTGCCACAAAGAAGAGGGAGTCAAGCTATTCTCCAAAGCACCTAAAGGCAGGACAAGAAGCAATGGATGGAAACTTAATCAAGGAGAGAAGCAATCTAGAACTAAGGAGAAATTTCCTGACAGTGAGAACAATTAATCAGTGGAAAGACTTGCCTCCAGAAGTTGTGAATACTCCAACACTGGAAGTTTTTAAGAAGAGATTGGCAATAATTTGTCTGAAATGCTATAGGGTTTCCTGCCTGAACAGGAGGTTGGACTAGAAGATCTCCAAAGTCCCTTCCAATCTGTTATTCTGTTCTGTTCTATTCTATTCTATTCTATTCTATTCTATTCTATTCTATTCTATTCTATTCTATTCTATTCTATTCTATCTTGTTCTGTTCTGTACTCTACTCTACCCTACCTACCCTACTCTACCCTACCCTACCTACCTACTCTACTCTACTCTACCCTACCCTACCTTACCCTACCCTGTCTACTCCACTCTACTCTACTCTATTCTATTCTATCTTGTTCTGTTCTGCACTCTACTCTACCCTACCCTACCCTGTCTACTCTACTCTACCCTACCCTACCCTGTCTACTCTACTCTACTCTACTCTATTCTATTCCATTGTAAGTTTTGACTCTTTGCAACTAGCTTATGTTTAGCAAAAGGGACAGGACTGAGAGAGAATGACTGATCCAAGGTCAGCCTGTTGGCTCTTTGCCCAAGGCAGGACTAAAACTGATAGTCTTCAGGTTTCTAGCCTGGTACCTTAACCACTGGACCAAGGTGACTGTCAGTAATGGAGAAGGCAGTTTAAAAAGTCCATTCTGGGTGTCAAATATGCTTGACATCATCCTGTAGAAATGACACCCAATTCTTTCCTCTTTCCTATTTGAAATGTTACACATACTTAAAGGAATGTTCAAAGGTTGAGTATTACATTTGTCATTTTTTTTCTTTGAGACTGAGCAGATGTTAACATTTCTCAACCTATAAGGCCAGGTCTAACTCTTACTTAACACTTTCATTTTTGCAGTCAAGTTCCAAAAGCTAAGTATGAGAAATGATTATAGTTTCAAAAATAAGATCTGCAAAGCAAGATACAGGAACATCGCTACCTCCACTTTTTCCCCGAATTTTAAATGACATTTTGGTCTCTTATTTCTGTCGCTACTCAGAGGAATTCAGATATTTCAGAGAATAGGAAAAGGGGGTTAATCGCCCATCTAAAACACTAGAATTTTAAACTCCGCTATTTTTTTTATCATTCTCAATTGCTGGAACACAAAGCCAAAATGTACATGTTTAAAATGTAGCATACATTTATACGAGGAGCCCCAGACTGCCTGTCTCCCTACAGAGAGCTGACTCACATCCAAAAATCAAGAATAGGGCACATTCCAGGCCCACCATCATTCTTCTTTTTATACAATTAAATTAAGTAAAACGAAAAAGAAGAAGTTAGACACCAGTCTCCCTGAATATAAAACCAGCCAGGAGAGCTCCCTTGAACATAAACCGGTGAGATTTTCCAGGCAAAATGACACCCGTATCATTTAATAAAAGGAAATGGAATGTTATCTTGTTTGAGTAGGGCTTGGTCAAAATGAAGGAGCATTCTTTTCAGTCATGGATAGGAGTTAATGCTTTGGGGGCATCAAATATCCTATCGGGAAAACATTTTTATTCATTTCATAAATCAGATAATATTGGATTACTAGCAGGCTACCCATGCTTTACTACTAAACTATGTGATTGGGCAAAATTAGTTTTTGGGGAGGAAAATAAGGGGGGGGGGAGAATTCTGCCTCTGCCTACCAACATCCTTCAGTATTCATCTGGCTAGCACCCTGTCAATGTGTGAAAGAGTTGAGGGCTGCTTGGAAACTGAAAGGGTATTTGCTATGTGAGCAAGGAGACAGGAAGGAGCCTGGGCGTGGCTTAGCTCAACTATTCTGTATTAAAGCTGCTTGGTGCTGTGAAACTAAAAGTGAAATTGAAACTCCTCTGATTGTGTTTTGCATATGGAAGAGATTTCTTTTCAGGTGGGGAGGGGAAGTAGATCTCCTTAGCATCAGAGTGTGTTAATAATAATAATAATATATGAAATACTAATGCTCTGATGTTCATTTTGAAACATCCTTTCTTCGTCAGCACCTAGAAGCCAAGAGGAACATCCGTGCCAAATTTCAAGTTTGTAGGCTTTATGGTTCTAGAGATTTTGTGACGATGCTAATATATATAATAGATTCCATCTAACTAACTGGAGGAAGCCTGGTGGAGATACCCATTTTGGACATAAACTAATTATGCTACCTGGAATAATTCCCAACTTTCAAGAGAGGAACTTTTAGTTGCTATGTCAGTTTGAAAACTCCCTTTTTATGTCCCTGTAGCCCCTATTCAGGGTCCTTGAACAGGAGAGAGCTATGCTTTTGAATAGCATGCAAACATTCTTCTGCTCCTATTTAAAAACAGATTTTGGTTGACCTATGGTTAATGAAAAATCCCAATTCTTTTATTTCTGGATCCTTGATTTTCCAAAGGTTAGGGATGACTGGGTGGAGCTGAGCATTTACTGGCCGGATGCCCTTCCTGACACCTAGGCAGGGTTTGGAGCAGATTTTTTTTTTCCTTTGTGCCCTGAGATAGAAACATCTGCTGTTACTTAGGATTGAGCTATCAAGCTTCCGAGTGGGAGTGAACCACAGAGCTTGCTATGTCAGTTTGAAGACAGGAAAAAAATGCTGGGATGTCTGCTACAAAGGGTCATCTGAGAATCTCTTTCTGAACTGTCGAGAAATACCAATCGCCCAGTGCGCTCCCACAGACGGGGCCTCCTGGGGGTACCGTCAGCTAAACATTGTAGGCTGGCGACCCCTAGGGGGAGGGCCTTCTCTGTGGGAGCGCCCACCCTCTGGAATCAGTTACCCCTGGATTTGCGCCTGGCCCCTGATCTCCGCTCCTTCCGCCGTGACCTTAAAACATGGCTATTTTTACAATCCAGCCTGGACTGACAGGGGATCGGGGTTTTAACTTGGAATGTTTATTTGGCTGTAATTTAATATTTTTTTAATTGTTTTAATTTTTGTATTGCTTGTTTTTTATGTATGCCGCCCTGAGTCCTTCGGGAGAGAGGGCGGCTTATAAGTCCAAATAAACTCAAACTCAAACTCAAATTCAAACTTCGGAAGTCCTTCCAACCATTCCCACAATGCTAGCTTCTCTTTCCCTTCCCTAGATCCCCTTTCTTTCCTTTCCCCCTACAGTGAAGGGACAAAGGCCTAAAGGAATGCAGTGGGACCCACAGGCATTTCTGAAACCTTATTGATTGGTGAGGACTCTCACTGTCAAGGATTTATGTTCCTCGATCTCATTTTTTAAAAAAATATTAGAAACATTTAAGGGACTAATAAAGGAGAATAAATGGAACTCAGGGTTGACATGAGGGGTCCTTGATGCTTTCTGAACTTGCTTGTTTTCTTGCAGACATCTAGGTAACATCTTCATTGCTAGAAGGAAGTAGGGTTTGTGGAAAGGAGGAGGAGGAGGAGGAAGAGGAAGAGGAGAATGACTCTGGGGTCCTTGGTGCTCTGAGCTTGTTTGTTTTCCTGCAGACGTTTCATTTCCTAAACTAGAAAACATCACTGGATCAACATCAAGACTAGCACTGATGATACTACCTAATTTGGGCAATGAAACCTCTGCAAGAAAACAAGCAAGCTCAGAGAGCACTAAGGACCTCACATTTAAGGGGACCAGGAGAACCTAGGAAGCATCAAAGGAGACATCTGTGGGTATGTAACACCTAGAAGCATTATGTGGTGATGTAGATAAAGGTGCCATTTAAAAGTGTTGCCTTGTAAATGACTGGTAAGGCACTAAATATCAAATCAATCCTATGAAACAGGCCCAACTGAGTTTCCCACTGTCACTACATGAGCAAATGCTGGTCATGAGCACATGGAAGAACCATCCAACAGAGCCATTTGCAATCTGCGCAGTGAGAAGTTCACCTAGGTCTTGGGGTGAGATGGATGGTGCCATTTTGTTGGGCATGTCTTTGTTGTTTCTGTTTCTATCTGTATACACTGTGAATGAATCCCAAAGAGCCGTGGTGGTGCAGTGGTTAGAGTGCTGTACTGCAGGCTACTTCTGCTGACTGCCAGCTGCCTGCAATTTGGCACTTCGAATCTCTCCAGGCTCAAGGTTGACTCAGACTTCTATCCTTCCGAAATCAGTGAAATTAGGAACCAGATTGTTGGGGGCAATAGGCTGACTCTGTAAACTGCTTAGAGAGGGCTGCAAAGCACCGTGAAGCAGTATATAAGTCTTAAGTGCTATTGCTATTTTGGTTTATATTGGTTTTAATTTAATTTAATATTGGGATTTCTATGCCGCCCTATCTCCCAAAGGACTCAGGGCAGCTCACAACAATAAAAAACAGGAATGCAAAATTTAAAAAAACTATTAACTAAGAGAACCCCAATTACAAACATTAAAACATTAAAAACCAACAAACAAATTTTTAAAAAACATGGTATTTATGGTATTATATTTGAGCAGGACAAGTCAGCTGGAACTGGGTGGTGCCTAAATCAAATCAAATCAATAAATCTATGCAACTACATCGTTAAAATCATTTCACAATCCCCTACCATTCCAAGTACCATTACCAAGGGAGGCATACAAGTTCTTGATCGCTATGTGCTAAATAAACTCTACACTTGCCAATGTTCAGTTGTATTTTGCACTGCACTTAAAAGGATCTTTGGAGATACCCATCGCTGCCCACGACTCCCTACACAATAAAATCGGGACCGAGTTGTAACTCAGAGCAAAATTCCAAAATTAGCCAAGGTCATCCAAGGGCTACAAATTTTTTTTATAGGGGATTAAAAAAAATACAGGTTTATATTTGCAAAGTTGGCAGCTCGTTCGTGATGCTCATCCTGGACTTCACCTTTAGCTAGGCAGACATGTCTCATCAAGCTGAGAAAACAAGCCATTTCCTGATACATGGACATCACATCTGAAACGAGAAGGGTAAAGTGTGCATCATTATGTAAACGCCAACTTAACAGCTGGTGCATAAACTTTCATATCCTACAGAAGTCCTGTAACAAGCCCGCCTATCAAAAAGAGGGATAGGCTTTTCCATTTTTATTTTTAAAAATAAAATATAAACCACAGTAATTCTGAGGAAATAGGTTTCCTGTCTGCCTTGTTTTTCGGTTTGCATCTAATTAAGTGCAGACTTTTGGCTGGTTGGTCGTTTTTCCACAGATATCAGAAAATAAAGTTTACAAACTTAGAAAAGGATAAAAGATGCTTGATAAGGCGGGAGTTAACTGACATACTAATTCCCAGGTGCATTGTTTTTTCATATCATAATAAAAGTGTGACGTAGAATAATGCTCTAAGGACAATGAGATGATCAGCGGATTTCCATCTGGAGTCTCAAGCCACATATATATGGCTTCAGCCCTCCTTGAATTCCTTTGGCTCTTATCTGGTTCCAGTTTAGTGTTGACTGTTAGTTGACTAGATTTTTGTGTATAGGTTTGAGTACATCTTTTGTGCTGCAACTTAACATATGGCCATGATCCTTTGTGCCTGGCAGGGCCTGGGTTCTACCACAAGAATCTCTAAAGAAGAAATTATGGCATTGGGTGGTGGTAAACACCATGGCACTCAGCTCTTTAGTGTTGTTTCTGGGGATCGTATTGTGGTGGTTCACTGGCAGCCTGTGTAGACGGCAGCGGAATCGGACAGCGAGGAAGAAAGGGGATCAGTCAGGGAGTCTGGAGAGGACTCGGATGAGGGTCCTGCGTCCGATGCAGAGATGGGGCCAGGACCATCTGGGAGTGGGGTGCTGCCTTCAGAGACTTCGGAGTCTGGCAGCAGCGAGGTAGAGGACCCAGGGGAGTCTGTTCCCAGTGCGCGTGTGCACAGAGCTGCTAGAAGGCAAGAGCAGCTGAAGCAAAAGGGGTGACTCGGGAGTAAGGCTGGGAGGTGATTGCCCCTCCCATCAGGTATAAATGTCAGGCAAAGATGATGAAACCTTTGCAGGAAGCAAAGTCGTTCATTCGGTTCAGATTCATTCTTGAACCTCTTTGTACTTTGGCTGGTTTTTTTTCTAGTTCATTGGACACTTCTGTTATTGGCAGCACTTCACAGGACAGAAAGGTGGGTGCTTATCTCGAGGGACTGTTTGAGATTCATTACTGGCTGGGAATGAAAATAATTCCCAGCATTGCAATACAATAAGATTTGTTTTTAAAATAAGTGTGTGCATAATTACGGTCTCAGAAGCCTTGGTCAGAACACTTATAAGACTTTAGCATTATGTATGACAACTCATGAGATTTGGGTGATAACAAGGATAACTAAATTTTAGGTGGCCGCAAGCTTTGTTTGAGATGTCAGGTTATATTTTTCATACCCCCAAGATACCATTTTGTCATCCCTGGCATGTGGTCTTCTATTTTAAACAACTTAGTTAAAATAAATAAACCTTCCTTGGGGATTAATTGCGAACTTCTTATCTAGGAAAAGGGACACAATGGTTCAGCAGTGAGTTTGTCAGCTGGAGAACTAACAGCCCAGGTTCGAGACCCAAGTGCCACAGGATGGGGCAAGCTCCTGTTACTTGCCCTGGCTCCTTGCCTACCTAGCAGTTCAAAAGCATGTCCATGCAAGTAGATAAATAGGTACCACAAGAGCCTCAGTGGTGCAGTGGGTAGAGTACTGCAGGCTACTGCTGTTGACTGCCGGCTGCTTGCAATTTGGTCTGTTCAAATCTCACCCGACTTAAGGTTGACTCAGCCTTCCATCCTTCCCTGAGGGGTAAAATTCAGATTGTTGGGAGCAATATACTGATTCTGTAAACTGCTTAGAGAGGGCTGCTTAGAGAGGATCTCTGTTTAGGCCTCTGACATCCCTTTAGGCCTCTGACATCCCTTTAGGCCTCTAACTTGCCTTTAGGCCTCTGTTTAGCCTTTGATCTCCCTCCAGGCCTCTGATCTCCCACCAGGCCTCTGATCTCCCTCCTGAGGTAAATTGTCTGTTGGGTTGCCCCTTGTATACCAGGGGGCGTGGCTTGTGATGCCACTTCAGGGCTTCTGGTATTACCCTGTGATTGGTGGATTTGGTTTGCCTCCAAATCCCCACAAGTTTGTAAACTACATAGCAACACCAGAAAGTTCCACTTTCTGACAAGACACCTCGGCGTATAGTCATGCTGGCCACATGACCACAGAAATGTCTTCACACAATGCTGGCACCCTCCACTAAGAAATAGAGATGAGCATTACCCCGAACAGTTGGACATGATTGGACAGCGGAAATCTTTACCTTTATATGGGAATAAGAAAAAAGAAATGTTTTTTTTAACAGACTCTTATGAGATTAATGACCCCATAAAAGTATCCAAAGGAGCTCATTTTTTTAAATACACTCACTGGATTGCTGAATCTGTGATGCTTTCCAGCTTGTGGAATATCTATTGTTATGTCTGAACAGACACCTGGTAACCGGAAAGGGATGTCGCGGCTGACTCAGCTCTGATGATTGATTCTCCGATTGAAATCATCCTTGCAATGCTGCAACCAGTGAGTAAAATGCTCTGCTTATGAATCAGATTCATAATTAGTCACCCTCCAAATTATGATCTATTCTCATACCAAAAGGGATTGGGAAAATTTTAACGAACGCAAATTTTGCAAGCATCTCAGTGGGAATGCAGCGACCAATTTGAAACTCTCTTGGCCAAGTGATTCAAGACATGGCATTTTGTGGTCTGCTTCTAGATCTGGCTGAATTTTTCCAGTTGGGTTTTGGTTCAGGTCAGTAAAAGTTCAGGAATGGTTGAAGCGCCCGTGAACCAAATGGTTCAACTTCAGTTCACATTAAAAAAAAAGTTAATATAAGACAGATTAAAAAAAAAAGATTATTTCTAAATGAGTTCAAAACTGTATTGACAATTGCTGTTCATCTTCCGTTCATGTAATTATATGAGCTTGTGTGGGCTCCCATACATAGTTCCATACAACAAGCAGCAACAACAAGAATTGTGGAACGGAGTGTGTTGTTGTGGTCCACTGGCAGCCTGCAGAGATGGCAGCAGAGTTGGACAGTGGGGAGGTACATGGGCCAGTCTGGGGAGGACCCAGATGAGGGTCCTGCATCCGATACAGAGATGGGGCCAGGGCCATCTGAGAGTTATGTGCTGACTCCGGAGCCTCCAGAATCTGACAGCAGCGAGGCAGAGGAACAGGGGAGCCTGTTCCCACTGTGCACGTGTGCAGAGAGCTGCCAGAAGGCAAGAACAGTTAAGACAAAAGGAGCAACTCGGGAGTAAGGCTTGGAGGTGATTGGCCCTCCTATAAGACATATAGAAGGAGCAAAGGGACAGGAACCTTTGCAGGAAGCAACTTTGTTCGTACTGGTCGGTTTGAAACCTGAAGCTCTGTGTTGAATTTGTGCTCCGTTTGGTCTTGTACAACTAATTGGCAATTTAATCGTTGGCAGCATGTTGAGAAAGATAAAGGTGCGTGCTTATCAGACTTATCCTGAAGGACTTGGGCAGACTTCTGTGGGACAATTTACAAACTGTTTGAGACTCATTACGGGCTGTGAATGACTATAATTCACTGCCGTTAAAATAAAACAAAACGTTTTTGGGACTAACGTGTGTTTGTTAATGTCTCAGGAAGCCTTGGTCAGAACATGTATACACAAAATAAATATAGGCACTTTTTTCCCACCAGTTTCGGGAATACAGGTAGTCCTTGACTTATGACGATAATGGAGTCTGCTCATTATAGTTATAAATCAAGATAATTTTAAAATGGGTCACCCATTTGACTGATCCGATTTTATGAGCTTTTTTGTGCCAGTCATAAAGTGACTGCTACAGTCATAAAGAGAATGCATTGTTCTCTATGGGCAGGTTTTGCTGAAAAATGGAAATAAATGCTAGTTTTCAGCAAAATCATTGTAAAATGGGGCCACACGACTAAAGGACCCTGCAAATAGCTATAAATACAGGCCAGTTGCTGAAAACCCAACATATGGTCACATGACCATGGGAGGGAAGCTGTTGGAATTTCAAAACTGGGTCATAAAAAACCTCAGATAACAGATAATCAGAGTTGGAAGGGACCTTATAGGTCATCTAGTCCAACCCCCTGCCCAAGCGGGAGACCCTACACCAATTCTGACAGATGGGAGTCCAATCTCTTCTTGAAAGTCTGAAGCGATGATGCTCCCACAACTTCCAATAAACACGTGGTGGAAGACAGCCCCCGCATAATCCTGTCCACCTCATCAAGAGAGACCAGGTCAAACTCAACCCAGATAGAATCCACCAGACCCGTCGCCACCCCATCATCGGACCACTGCCAATCAGAGTCCAAGCCAAGCCAGCGAGCGACCTTATCCGCCAGATGTAGGCTAAATTCCTCTGCTCTGCCCTGCAAAGGGTCATCCCCGCCCCCCAATTGAAGGAGGGAGCGGGTCACCCGAAACAGGGTTGCAGGGCGATCATCGGCGGACACAATCAGAGCGGAGAAGCACGCCGCCCTGATCGCTTCCAGATAGGTCCTAATATAGGCTCGCAACTGGACACGGTTGAATTTGGAGCAGCTAGCTCTCCACCTGCTCTCCAGGCGTCTTCTCTGCCTTTTCATCCCCCAGAGCTCCTCGGAGAACCAGGGAGCCCATCGGGGTCTACGGCGGGAAGAGGGGCAAGGGACAACCCGGTTGAGCCTCCGATGCCGCCTGTTGCCAGGCGGCCGTCAGCGTCTCGGCCGAGCTGTGGTAAATACTGCTAGCCATGGATTATTCTGATATGCAGCAGGAAAATTTATCAAAGGCATTTAGGAATAAGGGGTTGAGAAAGAATGGAATGGAATAGAATGGAATAGAGTAGAGTAGAGTAGGGTAGGGTAGGGTAGGGTGGGTAGGGTAGGGTGGGGTGGGGTAGGGTAGGGTAGGGTAGAACAGAACAGAACAGAACAGAATAGGTCTTCATTGGTCAGACACAAGGAATTTGTCTTCGGTGCGTAAGGTCTCAATGTACATACAAACAATAATATTAAATAAGATACCAGTAAGAGAAGGTAGTAGAAAAGATGAGATTGATAATAATACAGCCCTACTACATGGGTAAATATCCTTAGCCATAAAAATGCAAAAAAGGAAAAATGAACGGAAAAAAAATTAAGATTGTTCCTTATCAATCTACATTACAGACACTTGGCTCTTTTCAGTGAATATTACATACCTTTTTTTTCTTTTCCATTTCTGTGGTGGGAACCAATTACTTGACTAGCCAAAATCGATCTTTCACTGTTTCAATGGTGTATCAGCACTCTACTGTGTGTAGGTTGATGGCAGCTATCTAGGAATAAAGAATTCTCTGTTATCATGCCATACCTTCTTTCACATAAAAATTTCCATGGTTTCAAGGCCATTGGTAAACAAATAAGAGAAATGCTAATGGTTAGAAGCTTTGGGGGAAAAAAAACCTTCTGACCTACCTATTCTCTTGGGTTTTATTCAACTTGTCCTCTCATGTAGTCGTCTGATGCTCTGGAACTGAAATCGTTCATGTTGTGAAAAATATAATTACAAAGATATTTATTTTCTGACTCAGCTGAGATTCTGGTTATAGATTTCAACAGGGCCCTTGGGCTAATGAGATCCAGCAGACTCACTCTGAAGGCTAGCTATTGTCCTTAGAGACCTGCCACAAGTATTGAGACTATTTTACATTCATTGGATAATGCAAAAAGAATGTACAAGCTGACTTAACTTCACAAATGCTGTCCAATCCTAATGATATTTCTTTATTTTATTTTATATATATTTTAAAATTTTATAACATACTAGCTCGATACCCGTGCTTCGCTACAAAACTATGTGATCGGGCTTAGTTTTTGGGGAGGAAAATAAGGGGAAAAAATTCTGCTTCTGCCTACCAGCATCCATCAATATTCATCTGGCTAACATCCTGTCAGTGTGTGAGAGAGTTGAAGACTGTTTGGAAACTGAAAGAGTATTTGCTGTATGAGCAAGAAGGAGACAGCAAGGAGCCTGGGCATGGCTTAGCTCAACTGTTCTGTACTAAAGCTGCTTGGTGCTGTGAAACTGAAACTGAAACTCCTCTCCTCTGCTTGTGTTTTGCATTTGGAAGAGATTTCTTTTCAGGTGGGGAGGGGGAGTAGAACTCCTTAGCATCAGAGCGTGTTAATAATAATAATTTATGAAATACTAATGCTCTGATAGTCATTTTGAAAAATCCTTTCTTAGTGAGCACCTAGAAGCCAAGAGGAACATACGTGCCAAATTTCAAGTTCATAGGCTTTACGGTTCTGGAGATTTTGTGATGATGCATGAATAGTATTTCACTTTTATATATATAGATAAAAATTCCATTTTTAGTTAAACAGTGTGTTCACTGGGTGCAGATATCTTTAGGAAATAATAATCAAAATGTTTACAACAGTAAACTCTTCCGTGCATTGAATCCAATGAATGCCCCTGGTTAATTTGTGCCTGACAAGTATATTGTAAACATGTCACCAAGACAGCAATGCCTAAGCCATCAAAGAAAGTTTTACAGTAGAGTTCCAAGCTGACTGCCCCATGTTCAAATTTCCCCATAGAACAGTCCCGAGAAATAGGAGCGGGAGAATTTAACTATGGGGTGGAAGTCTGACTCCAGAGCCCCTCTTCTCCTGCTTCCCATGAAGTCAATGCTTTCTTAGCCCAGATAATTTTGCTTCCGCATGGACACCAGCCCTCTAGAAAAACACCAGAGCCACAGTGGCTGGTTCATGTTATACACTAAGCCATAAACTTATGGTTCAGAAACCACAATGACTGGGTTCATATATTGCATCTACCCATAATGTGGTTTGAACTTGGGATGTTGTGTGCTCCCATCTGTTCAATCAAAGCAAAATTAATTATAATTATGACATCTCAATAAAGGGTATAATTTAAGAGTTCTTCGTAAATTAATCAATTCTAATAGGAACGAAGAAGTTCTTCTGAATTCTTGTTTTCAAAAAATAGCTTCTAAGACTTTATATAAAAATAGCTTCTAAAATGCTTTGGAAGCAAAATAGCTTTCAAAACATTTAAATAATAATAATAATAATAATAATAATAATAATAATAATAATGCAGAATTATAGGTTTTCAGGAATGTCATTGCCGTGGTGGCACGGTAGTTAGAATGTAGTACTGCAGGCTACTTCTGCTGACTGCTGGCTGCCTGCAATTTGGCAGTTCGAATCTCACCAGGCTCAAGGTTGACTCAGCCTTCCATCCTTCCCAGGTGGGTAAAATGAGGACCCAGATTGTTGAGGACAATAGGTTGACTCTGTAAACCGCTTAGATAAAGCACTGTGAAGCGATATATGAGTCTAAATGGTATTGCTATTGCTATTTTTGGGTTTGACTTGATCTAAAATGTTTAGTTTCTCACCTGAATTCATGGTTAAATTGGTCTATGTGTTGTGAACCTGAAGAATTGGCATCCTGTCTTCTGAACACCACTGATGTTTCTGGATGCCTTTTACTAATGTCCTTCCCATCTTGCTCAAAGGAATTTTATAGTCCTTATGTTGCCATAAATCATTCTGTTTCTCTCCTCTATTGGTTTACTTACTTGAGTTTACTTAAAAAGCTTTGGAGGCATTTCATTGGTTTGTGGGCTACCAAAGTGCCTAGTGGTTAAAGTAATCTCCTGGTGGCTTCTGAGGTATTTTTTGATGTTTTGGGAGAATTATTAATTTCATGAGTTGTGGTAGTTGTGTTCTGCCTGGCTGTGGAAACGATCTTTTCTATGAAGTTGCCTGGGTACCCACTGTGTTGAAGGATGCTATAAAGCTGGCCTGCTTCTTCTCTTTCAAGTACTTTTTCAGATGTTGGATGTTTACATTTATCTGGATAGTTTTTAATTCAGCCTTTCTGCAAGCAGTTGGGCTGTGGATCTGGGAATATGGCACTTAGTTTATAAATAAAGTTTTTTGATATGCTATAGTTTGACATCTTCTACTCCTTCCTCTGGTGCAGTTATTTTTGTAAGATTCCGCCACCCTCAAAAAAGTATGTCATTTGATAAAATTACTATTAGAAAAGATCCAAAGCAATTAGAAGAACGTTCAAACAATTCTCCTTGTCTGTCTGTCTGTTTAGAAATGTATACATCACCCAGCCTTTTAATTGCAGCATATTGTTTACAACATGCAATAAAGAACAACTGTGAAACATAAAGAATATAGAATAGGAAAACAAAGTCAAAAGAATTAAAAGATCAGGAGAAATGTTTTGGACTGTCCTTCAACTGTGGTTAACACTCCAGTGGCAATCTAAACCATGACAGTGACTCAAACTTTCTAAATCAAACTGCACTCCAGGATTTTACAAAAACAAAAAGTTCATGAAATCCCCAGTGAGATAGATAAAAAAATCTATTTCATTTAAAAACGCACTTTAATTTAATGGGAGATCATTTTGGAGGGGAACAATCTTGTAATTCTGGGCATCATATTGCCACCAACTGTTTTCAGGACAACCTGTTTTAGTCTGAACCAGAAGAATATGTTCCATATGCTCCCGGAATTCACTTCGTTATTTAGACAGGAAAAATGCAGAGGTGGTATTCAGCAGGTTCTGACCAGTTCTGGAGAACCGGTAGTGGAAATTTTGAGTAGTTCAGAGAACTGGCAAATACCACCTCTGACTGACCCCTCCCCCATCTCTTCTCTGCCTCCCATTGAGTCCCAGAGGATTGTCTGGGATTTCTTTGGTTGCCCTGCACAGGAGAACGGAGCTGGAAAGCAGGTTAGTGGGGTGGGGAGGGAATGGGGATTTTGCAGTATCCTTCCCTTGCCATGCCCACCAAGCCACGCCCACAGAACCTGTAGTAAAAAAATTTGAATCCCACCACTGCAAAAATGGTACCCATATTTAAATATCAGCCTTAACATCATGTATTACAAGGGTTCTGTTTGCCTATATTAAGTCTCATTCCTGACATTTGATTTCAAAGGTAGCCAAAAGCAAAATGTTTAGGGAAAATCAGACTTTTTCCCATAACATTTTAAAATAACGAGGTTAGTTATTGAATATATGGCAGAAAATCAGCCTGGAGAAGAAAACAGGAACATGAAATATCTCGGATGCTTCCAGAAGTCTCTTTGAGTTCGTCAACAAGTTTTATGTCTTCTTCTTTGGGATATGTTCAACAGTCTTTCTGGCAGCTTTCTTGATTCCAATGTGCTTGTGGCGGGGGGGGGGGAAACAATTCTTTTTTAAAAAGAGATTGCTGTTCAACCAGGATGCTTGTCAAATCCTTGTGCCTTTAACAACTTTCCTAGCTGGTATTTTTTTTTGGAAAATCATCTCATTGGTAGACAATTTTCATCTTGTTTTGAAACCTTTATCCAAAACAGAGGTTAGGGACTTTATTCAACCTTTCACCTGCCTAGTGGGCTACAAAAGAGTAGTTAAAATAGTGTTGTCATATCTGGTGTGCAATCATCCATACGACCTCAAGATGGCGGCAAAGAGAAACAAACAGTATTCTTCTTTGGTGCCATCTAGTTGTGATCACATTTTGTTTCTGCCCAGGCATGGAAATTCTTTTTCAGGAGCCTCACTGGCTAAATTAATCACAAATAGGTTAATTAGTCACTTGTTCCCTAATTGGTTGCAGTTAATAATTAGGAGAATAGAACTGCTAATAAGAGTTCTGTTTTCCTAATGGAGAACAATCGGTGCCAAATATAGGACACTGACAATAACAGGGAGAAAAAAATTGTTCAGAATGGAAGAAATAAATATATCCCTAAGATTACTTTCTTGAGTTTGCAAAGAAAAATACTGCAGACTGCTTACTCCTATGGCACCTCCTACATTTTTTCTGTAAGGTTCAGGATCTTAAAGGGTTATAAACAAACAAGGGCTAACTTGTTGATTCAGTCAAATGCCTTTGCTTAACTAATTTAAAAACCACATTGTAAGACCCCATTCGACCTGTAGAACAGGGATCACCAATCCCTGGTCCATGGAACAGCACCTGTCTGGCAGCATATATATGTAAGGTAAGAGATAAGGTAAGAGTTAGGAGGTAAATCAGAAATTAGAGATTGGAGATAAGAGGAGATTGAGATGATCAGGAGAGAGAGAGAAGGAAAGAGAATCTTTTTTGCCTGCTCATGGTAACCAACACTGATTAGAAAATGTTCTTTCTAATTTGTTCAGAACTGCCAAAGGAACTGTCAATTTCTGAACTTTCTTGCATTCATATTCCCTGTCCATAACTCAAAAAGAAAGAAGAGCAATTTATGCTTTGATGAAATGGGTTCTTGTCCTGTGTAAGTTGCCTCTCTCTCTTCAGGTGAGGTCTTTTCACAAGTCTTCCTCAAATTATCCCAGCTGGCATTTCCACAAATATCAATATCAAGAGCAGAAATGTGCAAGTGGCTGGAAAATGAGAGGGAGAGAGAAAAAATATATATTTTTTAAATAATTTCCCTCCATTCCTGTCCTTCCAACAGATCTACTTCAGCTTGAGGTTTTCAAAGTCTTTATTTACATTCTGTCCTCAGGCAGGGGATTTCCTGAAATGAAAATCAAGGTTTCAAATGGTTTGTCAGAAATTCAAGTGCAGGGGAATAGCTCCTTCAGGCAGCATTTTCCTCAAAAGGATAACTTAAGGCCGCATTAAATCATTCAATCAGTTGGAAGGGCATATTAATTTTGTTGCTGGGCAGAGCTGTTCTCCAACACAGGAAATTGGCCTACAGTTCTGGGGTTTCTTGGCAAATGGGAAGACAAAGCCCAAAAGAACCAGGTGTGTTTTTGGAAGATCCAAGGGTAGGGAAGATAAGTAGTAGCCTGATCTAAAGGTTCTCAAGACTTCAGGACAAAGCACTGAAGTCAAACAAGATTTGAGGACGATCCCCTGAAATATTAACAGATAACAGATAATCAGAGTTGGAAGGGACCTTGTAGGTCATCTAGTCCAACCCCCTGCCCAAGCAGGAGACCCTGCACCATTTCCCACAGATGGCAGTCCAATCTCTTCTTGAAAGTCTCAAGTGATGACGCTCCCACAACTTCAGAGGGCAAGGTATTCTATTGGTTAATTGTTCTCACTGTCAGAAAGTTTCTCCTTATTTCCAGATTAAATCTCTCCTTGTTCAGTTTCCATCCATTATTCCCTATCTGGCCTACAGGCACTTTAGAAAAAGCTTGACCCCCTCCTCTCTGTGGCAGCCCCTCAAATATAGGAAGACTGCTGTCATGTCTCTCCCCTGGTCCTTCTCTTCCCTAGACTAGCCAGGCTCAGTTCCTGCAACCGTTCTTCATATGTTTTAGCCTCCAGTCCCGTAATCATCCTGGTTGTTTTTCTCTGCACTTTTTCTAGAACGTCAATATCTTTTTTATAGTGTGGTGACCAAAACTGGATGCAGTACTCTTAAGTGTGGTCTTACTAAGGCTTTATAGAGTGGTAATAGTACCTCACTTGATCTTGATTGTATCTCTCTGTTAATGCAAATTGGCCATTTCAAATCAAGTAAATTGTTTTTGTTCAATTTTAAGAATATCAGCCCCGGCAACCGTGCAACGGTGCCATTGCTGTCACTGTGTCTTATGTGAAGGCCTTCAAAAGCTTTCGGGAGCAATGAAACTGTCCCATCAAAGTAGGGTTGGGAATTCAAGGGTGTCTGCAAAAGGGACTGCTAACCGAAGAGCCCGGAGTCAGCTAAAATGTAGACTGCAGAAATAAAATTAATGAAATAACATTAGAGCAGCTAGCCAGGTACCAAAAATAAGTGTTGTAAAAGTGGTTAAAGGCCACAGAAGAGAAGTTTGTTTGAAACAGCCATCTCCTCATTCGAACACAGGAAAACATCTGGAGAGGGACTTTGGACAGGTGAGATCATACTAGAAGAGTTTCCATTTGATCCTTAGTTATTATATTATATTATATTATATTATATTATATTGTATTGTATTGTATTGTATTGTATTGTATTGTATTGTATTGTATTGTATTGTACTATACTATACTATACTATATTAATTCTATTATAATTATTATGTTATAATTATTATATTATTATAATATTAGCTCTATACCCATGCTTCGCTACAAAACTATGTGATTGGGCTTAGTTTTTGGGGAGGAAAATAAGGAAAACAATTTGTGCCTCTGCCTACTGGCATCCATCAGTATTCATCTGGCTAGCACCCTGTCAGTGTGTGAGAATTGAAGGCAGTTTGGAAACTGAAGCAGTATTTGCTGTGTGAGCAAGGAGACAGCAAGGAGCCTGGGTGTGGCTTAGCTCAACTGTTCTGTACTAAAGCTGCTTGGTGCTGAGAAACTAAAACTGAAACTGAAACTCCTCTGCTTGTGTTTTGCATTGGGAAAAGATTTCTTTTTTTCAGGTGGGGAGGGGGAGTAGAATGCCTTAGCATCAGAGTGTGTTAATAATAATAATATAGGAAATACTAATGCTCTGATGGTCATTTCGAAAAATCCTTTCTTAGTGAGCACCTAGAAGCTGAGAGGAACATCCGTGCCAAATTTCAAGTTTGTAGGCTTTACGGTCCTAGAGATTTTGTGAAGATGCGTGAGTGGTATTTTGATTTTATATATAGAAATTATAGCTAGTGTGTGTGTCTATGTACACACACACACACACAATAGCTATCACAAATAACAACAAATCTATCTAATCAATAAAACCCAAAATCAAAGTTTCATTTTTTTCTACCTCAAGCACGAAGTCCAGAAGTAGTTTCCCAGTAGAAACAAAAGTAATTGTGTGTGTTTTTTCTTTAATCAAAGCAATAGCAATAGCACTTAGACTTATATACCACTTTACAGCCCCCTCTAAGAGGTTTACAGAGTCAGCCTATTGCCCACCCCAACAATCTGGGTCCTCATTTTACTGACCTCGGAAGGATGGAAGACTAAGTCAACCTTCAGCTGGTGAGATTTGAACTGCTGAACTGGCCATAAAATGGGACAAAATTCACTGAACAACTGTCTGGCTTAGGAACAGAAAATTTTAGTTCAATTGTGGTTGTAAGTCAAGGATTTCCTGGACTTTGAATTGGACTCAGAAACAAAATGGAAACCCGTGAAATAAACCACCAAGATATATGGCAGCTGCCCTATTATGTGACAACCGAACAAGCTAACCAACTTGTTCACGACAAAAGTGTGATAATACCTCCCTCTCGTGCATGCACAGGTATATATCTAAAAGGACACTTGTGCCTGAAGTGATCAGGAAGGATGAAGAAGCAACTTCTCATCTATGGATTCCATTGAAGAGAATACAAGCATCTCTAGAAGAAGGTGAACACCATACATCAGGTTGACCAATAATTCATTAGCAACCTGAATTAAACTCTGGGTTGCTGGCCCTGATCCAGGCTGTTGCAGCATCCACGCACTGATGAAACATTTCCACTTCCTTGGCTAGAAGTGATGAAACTGAGATGACACCACTCAAATTCTTGAATGATCTCACTCAGCTGTTTCGTATGGGTGTTAGACAGCAAGGAGCCTGGGCATGGCTTAGCTCAACTGTTCTGTACTAAAGCTGCTTGGTGCTCTGAAACTAAAAGTGAAACTCCTCTCCTCTGCTTGTCTGAACTTGGCAGAGTTGAGAAGAAATCCCCTCCTGAAGCCAAAAACCCATGTATGCATGAATCCATCCTTCAGGTGTTGACTCAAACAGCCTCATGGTGAGATTCTCATGGATAGACTTCCTGTTGGATATTTAGAATCACATACTTCTTAGCTGAATGATAGAGGTGCAAACTGGAGCAAGTAAAGGAAACAATGATAGCATGGGCAAAAAAATTTGGTCACACAATTCAACTAGACCAAGGCTCTTCAAACTTGGCAAGTTTAAGACTTGTGGACTTCAACTCCCAGAATTCCTGAGCTAACATGACTGGAGGAGGAATTCTGAGAGTTGAAGCTCACCAGTTTTAAAGCTGTCAGGTTTGAAGACCCCTGAACTAGATAAATGGCAAAAACTGTGGGATAGGAATTCTACATTAACAATGTCAACCACATGCAAAGAAAAATTACACAAGATGTTTTATAGATGACATTTCGCGCCGGCGCATCTGGCAAGGAAGTTTAAAGATAAATCGGCTAAATGTTGGAAGTGCCACCAGATACCTGGGTCATATTATCATATGTGGTGGACCTGCTCAAAAGGAAAAAAATATTGGACCAAAATAAAGATATGGTTGGAAAAAATGATAAAACAACATATTGATTTAAAACCAGAAATATTTCTATTCGGGAATCTACCCAAAGAATATAGTAAGGAAAATGCATATTTAGTTATTAACATATTGACTGCGGCCAGAATTGTATTTGCACAAAATTGGAAGAGTGAAGAGATACCTACAGATGAGAGTGAGATTAGGAAAATACTAGAACATGCAGAAATGGATAGATTGACATTGACAATTAAAGAGAAAGAGCAAACTGAATATTATATGGTATGGGATTTATTCTATCAATGGTTAAATAATAGAAATGGAAGTTAGAAATAGGAAACAAGACAAAGATGATGTGTCAAAAGTGATAAGTTAATATGATGACTAACATGTTGAATATTACCATGTTAATATTGTATAATTAATTAGTATAATTAATAGGTGGATATTACTATCTTAAATAGGTAGAATTAATATGTAATGAAGGGTGTTGTAATTTTGATTATTGTTTAACAAAGATGCTTGTACCCAGATAACACACTGTTCAACTGAAGAAGGAATGATTGTATAAAAATAAAAAACTTATTTAAAAAAAAGAAGTGGAAACCAGCACCTGCATTTCCTGCATCAGATGAGGAGAGCACATCAGAGGTGGTCTTCAGCAGGTTCTGACTAGTTCTGGAGAACTGGTAGCGGAAATTTTGAGTAGTTCAGAGAACCGGCAAATACCACTTCTGACTGGAGATGTTACAGTATCCTTCCCCTGCCACACCCACCAAGCCACACCCCCAGAACCAGTAGTAAAAAAAATTTGAATCCCACCACTGGAGCACATGTTTCTCCTTCTGTCCTGGGGCACTTTTTACAGAGGTCCGATTGGGAGCATTTTAACAAACTGCATCACTGTTGGGTTTGGTGGCAGTAGTGCCTCAGATAGAAAGTCCCTACAGAGAGTGGTAAGGACAGCCAAGAAGATTACAGGAAGCTCGCTTCCCTTTATTCAGGATACTGCTTATAAGCGCTATGCTCTTAGAGCTCAACGCATTGTTAGAGACCCCACATACCCACTTCACGGTCTGTTTCTGTTGCTCCTGTCTCGGAGGAGGTTTCAAAGTATTTCTAGCAGATTCTGTAACAGCTTTGTTCCCTAGGCCATCCATCGGGTAAACTCGCAAGATTCGTTCTTCTCGCCATGCACATGTATAAATCCAAATTAGACTGTGTTGTTTCTCTGTGTTATATAATATATGTGGGTATATACATAATTTTGTATTTATTTATTTGTTTATTTTGTCATGTTTTAATGTACTGTATATTGGAGGTGGTGACCATTTGAGTCATGTATGCAATGAAATTTCATTTGAATGTATGCCGATTAGTGTATAACAAAGTGGCAATAAAGTTATTATTCTGTTCTATTATCCTATTCTAAGACTCAGATGCCTCTAGCAGTGATAACAGCTGTGAATGAAGCAACTTAAGTGGTGCCTTCTAATATCTCAAAGTTGCATGTAACACTGTAATTTGGACTAATCCAACCGCAAAGATCAATCATTATACAACTTACATCAGGGAAATACCATCAGTTACCTTTTCCACCCTATGCAATTTCTGGACTGATCTTTACCCTGATCACCGATCATATCTTTCCAGCCAACAAAACAACATAGTATCACATTCATGCCTAGCGAGAAGAGACTGGCTCACGTGATATCTCTCATGTTAAATAATTAAAAAATAAGTTAGGTTTTAAGACCTTCCATATTTCTATCTTGTCCCCTTTAAGCGGGAGTGTCTGCTAGGAGGAAGGTGCCTAAAGAATCAAGATGGTAGCTATGTCTGTCCCACTGAAGCCCAAGTAGAAATTGACCAGACTTTGATCATGCAGTCACCATCCTGATTTATTATTTATTTATTTATTTATTTATTTATTTATTTATTTATTTATTTATTTATTTATTTATTATGCTACCCATCTCTCCTAGAAGGTGACTCTGAGTGGATTTTTTTGAATGTTGCTTTCCAGATACTTCCCACATATAAATTATGGGCCAGGCCAACTTCTCTCCTTAGCTAATTCTATGGATGAGACTCTTGTCCTGTTTTACCTTTCTGTTAAACCCAAATGAATATTTTCTTCTAGCTGGTTAGAAGGACAGGCAGAGCCTGAGGGTGGAGTCAAGAGAGGAATCAGCCTGGAGTCATTACGTTCTCACAAATAGTCCAGGTTCAACCCCTCTTGAATTCCGTTCACTCTTACCTAGCACCAATTTAATGCAATCCAGTTGACTGGTTTCTTGTGTATAGGTGTGAGCGATAAATCAGTTTAACTGGAACTAAATCTGTGGCTTTGATTCTTCACCAATGAAGGCAAATATATGTATCTTGATTCTTCGTGCCTGACATTTGTAAAAAAAAAAAACCAAAGCAGCCAATTCAAAGAAAATGAGTAAACCATCACAGTCTCAAGCACTCCAAACTTTTACAACAGGGTCTGAAAAAAATACCCCTCCCTCAAACAAGTGCCTAGATCAGTGGTCCCCAACCTTTGGGGTACCAGGGACCAGTTCCCTGAGAGAGGTTTTTCTCTGGGCACCAAGTAGCATGGTTTCACATGCTTCTTGCATCTCATTCACTTGTTTGTGTGGCCTGATTTCTGGCCTGCTGCAGACCAGTGCCAGTCCATGGACTGGTGGGGGGGACCCCTAGCCTAGATATTTGGGGCTCAAATCAAATCCAGATCACTTATATAAGTTGATTCGTTTCCATGAAACTGTATGTCGCTGAGTTCACACCTGTGATGATATGTTACCGGTTCGGACTGGTTCAGCCGAACCAGTAGTAAAAATTCCTCCAACAATCAGCTGATCAGCTGAAAGGAGAAAGAAGAGAAACGTGCAGGATCGGCCCTCCCACCTGCCCCTGCATGTCATGCCCCTGTCAGAATCTGACTCGGAGGAGGAAGCTGAACAGCTGACAGGGAGTGTGGCTCCGTTAGCTGTGGAAGAAACTGGGAAAGGGCAAAGTCCGGATGGGCAGAGCCGGGGAGAGGTAGAACAAGGGAGAGAGAATTCAGAGGAAGACCCAGGTCCACCCCCTCTTCATCCTAGGGCACGCAGGGAGGAATGGAGAAGAGAGCAACGTGGGTTGTGGCTTACAGGAGAGGAAAGGGCCCTGATTCCCTTCATTAGCTGCAGCTGGGAACACAGTGTATAAAAAAGGCAAGCTGCGTGCAACAAGCTGTTGGGAGCAAATGTGACTTTATCTTGTATCCTTGTGGCTTATCTGTGTTCCTGGCATCTTCCCAACTGTGTGAGTTTTGCTGTGCTTTCAAGTCTGAAATTCCTTCTCCTGCTCTGTCAAGCTAATTACTTCGGTTTGGTTTGTTTGGATTTTAAGTTACAGTTTGTGTATACTTTGTTTTGGACTGAATTTTCTACAGTTAAGCGCTGTTCCTGGGAGAGTTTTTCTCCAGCCAAAGGTAACCTGGCCATTGGGGGCAAAGTTGGCGATAATAAAGGGACTCTTCTTACTTATTTGACTGTGTTGCCTTTGTGCCACGCCCTGGGTCATCACACTGCACCTTTCTCTTCTTTATCCTCTCATCTGATTGGCGCTGCAGGCCTCAGCTGGTGTGGGGAAGCTGTGTGTGCATCTTAGGTGTGCACGCACATGCGTGCACAATCACTGAACCGGTAGTGGAACAGGTAGGATCCTGCTGCTGGTTCACACGTGAAATCAAAATCCTCTTTTGAGCAAGCATGCAACTGTATTTTATTCCAGCAAAACCGTAGCTTGCCGTGCTGTATGTAACAACACAGTCCGTCCCTTGCAATCTCCTTGCGGCCTCAGTGCAGAGAAAGTGGAGCGTTGTTTTCCAAGCCACTCAGCCTACGTGTGTGGATGTTTCATTCCTTTTTTGTGTCCATTCCTGGCACTCAGTCCCTATTTCATTACCAGAACCCCAGGGAAGTTTGACAACATATCTACGAGAACTAATAAAATTGAACAAAGATGGAGGGAGTATTCATCCTCTCCTTGTCCAGCCGTTTTGCTGCGAGGGCTTTTTCTTCACCACTTCCATTTTGGGGCAACAGCTGAAGATAACAATTCTAAGGAAGAGGATGAGACATCGAGGCTGATACATTTGGAGTGCCATTCATAGCATTTGGGAAGAGACAGATGAGAAGCCTGTTTGTAATTCTTTTATTTCTCCTTCACTTCACAATCACTGGAACTATTCAATCCCCATTTATGGCAGGAACAGACCAGGGGCATCCTGTTCTCTTCTGCTCTGAACTATGGAAAGATCCCGCAGAGAGAACAAAAAGCTACTATGGGGAAGGGTTGCATATCGTCTCGGGGCAGAAGTAGGTGGAAATTTGAAACAGATGGTGCTTGCTCCAGCAGGGCAAGTCTTCAGATGCTGCCCTTTCAGATATTTGACTATTGCTGTCCAAAGAAAAAGGACTTTGGATATCAACCAGTTGGGTTCTGTTTGGTCATAGAATGTAATGGAATAGAAATAGAAATAGAAATAGAAATAGAAATAGAAATAGAAATAGAAATAGAAATAGAATAGAGTAGAAATAGAGTAGAGTAAAGAGAATAGAGTAGAATGAGAGTGAGAGAGTAAGTAGATAGGGAGTTGAAAGGGACCTTGGAGGTCTTCTAGTCCAACCTGCTCAGGCAGGGAAACTCTATAGCATTTCAGACAAATGGTTATCCAGTTGCTAAGATTGGAGACCTCTGCTCTAGACTAGACATACCCAGTTCCAGCAACCGTTCTTCATATGTTTTAGCCTCTAGTCCCCTAACCATCTTGGTTGCTCTTCTCTGCACTCTTTCCAGAGTCTCAACGTCTTTTTTACATCGTGGCAACCAAAATTGGATGCTGTATTCCTGGTGTGGCCTTCCCAAGGCATTATAAAGAGGTATTAACACGTCACATGATCTTGATTCTATCCCTCTGTTGATGCAGCCTAGAACTGCGTTGGCTTTTTTGGCAGCTGCAGCACACAGCTGGCTCATATTTAAGTGATTGTCCCCGAGGACTCCAAAATCTCCCTCACAGTTACTGCTATTGACTGCTGCCGACATCGAATACTAACCTCCCTGTGCGAAGTCATAGACAGGGGCTCCTTGGGGTCCCATCGGCCGGACAATGCCGGCTGGCGGTCCCCGACGACGTGCCCTGTCTGAAGTCATAGACAGGGGCTCCTTGGGGTCCCATCGGCGGGCAATGCGCTGGCGGTCCCCGACGACGTGCCTATTCTGTCAGCGGTCCCCACCTCTGGAATCAACTTCCTTGGGGCTCGGCTGCCCTCACTCCGCACCTTCCGCCATGACCTGAAGACCTGGTTATTTAACCAGTCCGGGCTGTGACCCTTGGGAGGGGTGGTTTTAGATTTCGGATTGATTTTAATTTTTGTATTTTGTAATTGTGTTTTGGGACTGTTAGTTTAAAGTATTTATTGTTGTTGTTTTATTGTGAGGCGCCCTGAGTCTTCGGAGATGGGGCGGCATATAAGTCCCACTAATAAATAATAAATAAATAAATATTGAGCAAGGCACCACATATACTGTACCTGTGCATGCATGCAGATTATTACAGGTAGTCCCTGTCCTACGACCACAACTGAGCTCAACATTTCCACTGCTAAGCAAAACAGTGGTTGATTTTTGTCCCATTTTAGGACCTTTCCTGCCACAGCTATTAAGCGAATCACTGTTAAGTTGGTAACCCAGTTGTTAAGGGAATCTGCCTTCCCCATTGACTTTGCTTGTGAGATGGTCACAAAAGGGGATCACGTAACCCCAGGGACACTTCCACCGTCATAAATACAGTACACGCTAGTTGCCAGGGATCTGAATTTTGATTTTGTGACCCGTGGGATGCCTCAAAATGTCCTAAGGGTCATAAAGAAGTAACATTTAGTTTTTCAGGGCCGTTGTAACTTTAAAAGGTTGTAAGTTGAGGAATACCTGTATTTTATGTATTTATTGTGCCATGGAGTCAACGTTGATTCCCTGGCAACTGTCTGGACCTGTCCCTGAAGTTTTCTTGGCAGGATTTTCGGAAGTAGATCTTCCTGGTCTAGCCTGAAGTCACCCAGCTGGCTGTGTGCCTAAGAGAGAACTAGAACTTACAGTCACCTGATATCTCTTCACAACTCACAAAATTAAGACACGTTCTGCATGGCCTGAAAATTTTTCTAATTCAACCCCTTATGAGTTTTTGGGGGTTTTTTTGTGTGTGTGAAAACCAGGAGGGGGGGAATTTGAACTTTTGATTTATGGTTTTGATGATTACAGAAAGAAGACAGACATGTTGTAACATTAGAGAAAGAGGTGAATTTATAATTGTAGCTGTAACTGCTGTAAAGAAGATCATAATCCACTTCTGTTCTATTTTTCTTTTCCTTTGTTTTCCTTTGTGGCACTTTTAGCTTTGTCTTTGATGTCTTTTTGTTTGTTCCTTCCTTAATCTATATTTAGTTCGTGTTAGTTTTCCACCTTCCTTTTCAAAACTTTTAATAAAAATTATGAGAAAAGTAAAGAAGGCAGGCAGGGAAGGAAGGAAGGAAAGAAGGAAAGGAAAGGAAAAGAAAGAAGGAAAGAAAGAAAAAAAGAAAGAGAAATAATTAAATTTTGCATTATTCCCCTTCTCATCCAAGAAGCTTCTCTAGTTTTTTAGAAGTTCTTGAGAAGATAAATGTTTTCAAAAAATAAAAACACCAATAAAGTCCAGTTGCTTTTTGGAAAAGCACCTTTTAGACAACCATGACCTGAATGATCGAGAATCCCCATAGATACTTTTTTATGGAATGTACTGTCTTCTTCCTTCCTTTCAAAGCACAGGAACAAGAAAACTGCTATCATTATTAATAACTTAATGTAGCACAGAAAATCAAGATTTTTTTTTAAAATGCCAGTTTTCTACATTTGTCCCCTTTTTTATTGGTGATTGTGCTTTTTCCCTAAGACTTTCAGGAAAACTGAAGCTGGAATCACACGTCGTCCTATGTGTAATGACTTTGGTTTGGTTTGGGTTTGGCTGGTTATGCTGCTGTGGTCTATAAACCATGATTTATGTCTGGAGAAAAAAGCCAGAAAAGGAATGAAATGAGAAAAAAAAAACCCTCTTTAAATATTCTTTTGAAACAGTGACGACTCTCAAATTGTTGTGTTGCTGGAGGTAAGATCTTAGTTCCTTTTTTTTATCATTAAGCTGCTGTCTCTTAATTTTGCCAACTCCTATAGAGGAGTTCAAATAATGGTCAACAACAACACACTGAAAGAATATTGCATTTTCTGGATATAAAAGGCATGGCAACCAATATGGTTTCAGATGGCAACAAATATATATTTTTTTGTAAGAGAAGCTAAGTGAAAACATAGATGACATATCCATGTTCACTGGACTCCATAATAAAAGGAGTCTAGCTATGATGGGGTAGCAAACTATGGTCCCTTTACGACCTGCGGACTTCAACTCCCAGAATTCCTGAACCAGATTTGAAATGGTATAGAGTTTCCTGCCTGAGCAGGAGTTTGGACTAAGAAGGTGTCTTCCAACTCTGTTATACTGATGAGTTCAGATTTTATCCATTCCAGTTGTCTCCAAGTCTTTTGTTACTCATCAAACAAAACTTTCTTCTTGCCCATCTTCTCAA
Source organism: Naja naja (assembly GCA_009733165.1). NCBI lineage: Eukaryota > Metazoa > Chordata > Lepidosauria > Squamata > Elapidae > Naja > Naja naja. The sequence continues at coordinate 10,757,836 of CM019159.1, forward strand.
ACTTTCCGTTTTCCTATTTTTTTCTAATTCTTTCTCATTCCACCTCTAGTCTCTTGCAAGGTCAATTATCCATCCATCTGTAAGTTCTAGTTCCACCAGAAGGCACCTGGTTTTGCACTGATGATGTTACCTAGTTTGGTAACTGTTAAGAAATATCCCCGTTAGGAGAATGAGTGCGCTCAGGTAAACGTAGTGAGAGTGATTATGAATAACACACACGTGACACGAAGATATACTGAATACTGAAATGTAGGTTTTACTTCCAGTAAATGGTTAAGCAGAATCCAAAAAGCAGTCCAAGTCAAACACGGTGAATGCAGTCAGTAGTCAAAGCAATACTTCAGTTGATAATCCAAAAAACGAAGTCCTTTTCCTTACCAGTATCATACACAGAGTTCAGTAAATGGAGTTTGCGAACAGTAGCAAAAAAACTCACAACAGTATCAGAAGAATGACGAGTAATCCAACAGCAAAAAGACTTGTACGAACTACAAATGGAGAATGGAGTGGAGTGGAGTGGAGTGGAGTGGAGTGGAGTGGAGAACGAACCAGGTTTCTGGCTCCATCTTATGGCCGTTGGCAGAAACTTCAGCCAATCTGTCGGCATTCTCTTAAAGATACAATATCAATTTACTATCCTGGTTTATATATTGCTAACCCAACTGTTAGGTGACTATCATTCCTAACAGTAACGAAACATCTACAAGAAGGCAACCAAGGAGAGCATCAAGGACCCCTCAGTAATAGCAAAGCTCTGGCATCAACTTAGAACTAAGGAGACATTTCTTGGCAGTGGATCAGCTTCCCTCCAGAAGTTATGAATGCCCCATCACAAGGTTTTTAAGAGGAAATTGGATAGCCATTTGTCCAGAATGGTACAGGAACCCATCCTTAAGCAAGGGGTGAGGCTAGAAGACCTCCAAGGTCCCTTCCAACTCTGTTGTTTGGTTATTTGGTTAATTACAAGAGAAAGACCAACATGATAAAAGGAGTGTTTCAATCAGTGAACTTCCAACGTCTCTTGCTTTAAAAAGCAAACTTTGGCCATCGTTGCAATATGATGTAACTGGAAAAAAATATTGAATCTCCCTAAATGGCCATGCAAACTCCATCCTTCAGCCTCCTTTCCTCTTTTTGTAAATCACTTGCCCTCCCCTATGGTTGGACTTAAGCGTAGTACACAAAATTATCTGTTACAATGTCCTACCAGTCAATGTCTACTTCAGCTTCAACTACAACAATACAATTGCACACAACAGATACAAACTCAATGTAAACTGCTCCAAACTTGATTGCAGAAAGTACGACTTCGGCAACAGAGTGGTCAATGCCTGGAACTCACTACCTGACTCTGTTGTTACATCCTCAAACCCCCACTCCTTTAACCTCAAACTATCCACTATTGACCTCACCCCATTCCTAAGAGGTCATCTGTAAGGGGCGTGTATAAGTGCACCATCGTGCCTACCATCCCTGTCCTACTGTTCCCCATTTATTCCTATCTATTTCATGTATTCTTATGTTTATACTTATACCTATTATCTTGTAAGCGATTGACAAATCAAATAAATACATAAAATAAAATAAAGAAGACTGTTCATAACACAGCCTATGCCTTGCTTAAAACACCACACCTAAAAATAAACGCATCTTTCGAATGCGAAGTCGTTCACACAAATTGTACCTGGCTAAAGAAACCAACTGCACCCCATCTGGGAAAGGTGATCTAGCCAGACATAAGCATTGGGCCAAGACACCCATTTTATTCCAGTCGCTTTAATTAACCTTCTTGCAGCATTGTTTTGTCTTCTCTTCAACTGCTCCCCTGCTCTTTTCTCTTCAATCTTGTGAGTCATTGTGGCAGACGTTTATGCACATCATATTTTGATGCTTAACATCAAATCTGATATCATGCTCAAGTTGATTTCATGACCTGACATGAAGAACCTGGCAAGGTGGTAATTGTTTCAGTGGTTGACAATAGCTTATAGCTTAATACATCCTGAGCGTTAAACAATGTACATTGCTGGAAATATCCCTGCCAAGTACAGAAATAGCTTCAGTTAACCCTCTAGCTGTATTTATTGTCAGGAACTTTTTATATGTTTCAAATGCGTCTCTAATGCTGGGCCCCCCTGAAGGTTTATATTTTTTTATAACCCTCCAGCAATCTATTTTTTTACACTGAAATAATATAGTTCTTTGGAAGAGAGAAGCTTAAGGAAATGCTGCTTTCATTAGAATAATTTTAATACGGTAATGTTTCATGAGTATAATTTCAGGAGTTTGAAATAAAAAACTGCCAGTTTCAACACAGATTCAGTCGGGAAAAAAATCTTTTAATTGACTCTAAAATATTTCTTTACCTGGGATGTATGGGTTTCCCTCCTTAAGAAACATGGTGTGGGCATTCTATTTAGTTTGCTTTTAAAAGCAATCTTTCAAATTCAGAAGGTTATCAATAAAACTTAGGGATGATATTATTTGCTGCGTCCAAGGTATCCAAGAATACTCAATAAAGATAAAAGGTAAAGGTACCCCTCGCACATACATGCTAGTCATTTCTGGCTCTAGGGGGCAGTGGTCATCTCTGTTACAAAGCCGAAGAGCCAGCGCTGTCCGAAGACGTCTCCGTGGTCATGTGGACGGTATGACTAAATGCTGAAGGTGCATGGAATGCTGTTACCTCCCCACCAAGTGGTCCCTATTTCTCTACTTGCATTTTTTTATGTGCTTTCGAACTACTAGGTTGGCAGAAGCTGGGACAAGTAACGGGAGCTCACTCCGTTATGCGGCGCTAGGGATTCGAACCGCCAAACTGCCGACGTTTCTGATTGACAAGCTCAGCATCTTAGCCACTGATATTTAAATATACCAAGAGGTATATTTAAATATCAGGTTTTGGAGACCATCTCTGAAAGATTATTATACACACAATGATGAAAAGATCTTGTATTACCCACCATGGTTGGAGGAATAGTTGTTAAAATTGTCACAACTTCCTGAGATGGCTCAAATGGCTTTTTTGATTAAAGAAATATCTTTATTGATATTTATCAGTGACTGAAAATCCTTTAGGGACTCTGAATAAAAACAAAATGATTTCATGATTTATATTTTTTTATTCTTAAAAAGAATAGACTATAGAAAGAAGGAAAGTATGATGTAAACTTAGAGAAAGTTGGTAAGAACTGCATATATAACTGCCAAAAAGCCACTTTGTATATTTTTTTTCATATTTTCTTTTCTTTTTTTAACTTTCTTTTTTCCTTGACTCTTCTTTTCCTTTTCTTTCTTTCTTGTTTTTTTCACACACTTTTTTTTCTTGGAACAGTATTTATTATGTATGTAAAATATTTTAATAAAAACTATTTAAAAAAGAAATGCTCTCTCATCAAGAGCAGTTTAAAGATGATAAAGTTTAATGATAGGTTTTGATTATATTTTTAATTGTTATTTTCATTTCTCCCCAGAGTCCATTGGAATGAGGGGTGAACAACCAAAGAGAAGTTAGTTGGCAGTTTGAAGTCACTTCCCATCTATGAGAGAAACATACGAGGGACAAGCAGTTAGCTAACTCAAGCTAGAAATATTTTTCTTCCAAAGCACCTCTTTTCTTTTAACCAAGAAAGAGGTGGATTTCAATGAGTTTGCTTTCAAGTCAAATCCAACCACATGTTTTGTCAGAAAAAAATGATTTAAAGGGCTTTCAAATATTTCACTCTACTTCTTATCCCATGCTGCACTAAAAAGAAATAATTCATGTTTTTATAGCCAACGGGGCTAAGAGCAAACTTATCACAATGTACACAGGGAGATATGTCATTTCAGCTATTACAATTCAAATGAATAACATACTGCTTTCCCAAAATCAGGTACTGTACTAACCTGGTAGAAATTTCCTCTCAAGATTTACTGAAACAAGATGTACCTCATTTTAAATTAAATAGCAAGATATTACAAATCATTCTCTGGTTGCTGTTTAGCCAGTGATGTCCCTGTTCTGGAAAGTGAAAGAGGGACTCATATTTGTGCAACACCAAGATCTAACTCAGAAATGTACAGCTGAGGCCCTAGAGCCCAGAGACCACACAAGCTACAAACAACAGGACTTCCAAGATACGTTCAAACCAGTTGTGGGATTCAAATTTTTTTCACTACCGGTTCTGTAGGCATGGCTTGGTGGGCGTGGCTGGAACTGGGTATGTCTAGTTTAATGAAAAGAAGGGCCAGTGGTGGCATTCTACTGGTTTGGCCCAGGTTTGGCTGAACCGATAATTCCAAGGATCATCTGTGAGCAAACTGGTTCACTCCAACGATCAGCTGCTGCTCTATACTGACCTTTATTTCCTGGTTTTGAAGCTCAGCTGCTTCACCTGGCACAGCACATTGCCACGTATCAGCTGTTGAAGATTGTTCAGACCCAAACCTTGTTCCAAGGAAACAAACACGAAACAGAGGTAACAGCAAAACCTTTTAATGATTCTTTACGAATTCCGTTCCTTCCTGGTTAAAAGGCTGTTTCAAACTAATTGTCTCTGATAAGAATGAGCCTTGCCAAGGTTGTGCAAGGCTGACAAGAATACTAGATAAAGTTACTAAGAAATATTTCGAACACAAAGAGTCTCCAAACACGAACCCAGATATTCCGAACATCCACAAGGCTCGAGTGCAAAAACTTCTTTGCTTCCTGCAAAGGACTCTGGTTTCTCAGCTGGCTTTTATCTCTTAAAGGAGGGGCCATTACCTTGCAGCCAGGGTGGGATTCAAAATTTTTAACAACCGGTTCTGTGGGCGTGGCTTAGATGGTGGGCGTGGCTTGGTGGTCGTGTGACTGGGTGGACATGGCTTGGTGGTCATGTTATTGGCTGGGTGTGGCCAACTCAATATCACTCACATCGAGGCGCGCATCTCCTCGCCTGGCCTCTCATGACTGTGGGGATGCTGCGACAGTCGTAAGTGTGAAAAACGGTCATAAGTCACTTTTTTCAGTGCCATTGTAACTTTGAATGGTCTCTCCACACAAGCAAGGTACCAGCAAAGGAGGGGGGAAAAGCTCCAAAGAAGCTCCAGAGACAGGAAGTCTAGTCCTGCCAAGAATGTAATAAGGGTTAACGGAGAGGCAATTTCTGTAAGCAACACCAGAATGTTTCCTTCCTGCCTTCCTTACAGGATTAGCCAGTAATTTCTTCTAACAACCGGTTCTCCAAACTGCTTAGAATGTTAACAACTGGTTCTAGAGAATAGGTGCGAACTGGTAGAATCCCATCCCTGCTTGCAGCCTTACTCCTGAGTCGCCTGTGCTGCTACAGCTACTCTTTGAGCAGCCCTGCATGCACGCACACTGGGCACAGGCTCCTTGGGGACCACTTCATCATTGCTGCCAGCCTCCACAATCTCCAAAGGCAGCATTCCACTCCCTGATGGTCCTGGCCCCATCCCTGCATCACATGCAGGCCCCTCATCTGAGTCCTCACTCTCCAAGACCTCAGCCGTCCTCACCTGCTGCTGGTGAACTACAACAAAGACATAGGGAGAGTGCAGGATTGCAGGAGAAGGTCAGTAGCAAACCCTCTGTGCACACAATGCGCATGTGTACACACAATGCACGCCCACCAAGCCACGCCCACAGAACTGGTAGTAAAAAAAAATTGAAACCCATCACTGAGAGGGACTAGGAGGTGACATGACAGCAGAGTTTCAATATCTAAGGGGCCGCCACAAAGATGGGGGAGTCAACCTACCCTCCAAAGCACACATGAAGGTAGGACAAGAAGCAATAGATGGAAAGTAATCAAAAGGAGAACCAATCTGAAACTGAGAAGAAATTTCTTGACGGAAAAATTAATCAGAGGAATGACTTGCCTCCAGAAGTTGTGGATGCTCCAAGATTGGAAGTTTCTAAGAAGAGATTGGATGATCATTTGTCTGAAATGGTATAGGATTTCCTGCCTGAGCAGAGGGTTGGACTAGAAGACCTTCAAGGTCCCTTCCAACTCTCTGTTATTTTGTTATTGAGATCAAAGCAACCTTGACCCTTGGTGAAGAGAACAGGCTGTCTCTGTGATGCTGTAGCACTGTCATATAATGCCTTGGAGAAGAGGGAACCATATATTCAGAAAATATTCAACGTTGTGGTGAAAAAAAATCAAGATCCCAATGATGCAACTGAAGCTTTGGTTGTTTTTTATGGGTTGTGCATCATTGTTGCTGCCATCTTACCTTTTTTGTTAATCACAACGTGAAGATACTACCAAGACAGGGGCCTTGCCCAGAGTCATATGTTTGAGATGGGCAGCCATGTCAATTGAATAAATAAATATAAATTATATAAATATAAATATAAATTATATCAGCAAATATAAATTATATCAATCTTTTTCTTGAAAAGATTAGCTTCAACAGAACATAGATTTGTTTTAAAGTGTGCATGTCTCCTTATGGTTTCATATATTTTCATTTTTTTTGTCTTATTTTATATATGTACATATGATATGTTTGGTCTATTTATCACTGAAGAAAAATGCATAAATATAGTTGGAAGAGACCTTGGAGATCTTCTAGTGCAGCCCCCTGTTCAAGCAGGAGACCCTATCCCATTACAGACAAATGGCTCTCCAGTCTCTTCTTAAAAGCCCCCAGTGATGGAGTGCCCACAACTTCTGGAGGCAAGCTGTCCCACCGGTTAATGGTTCCCACTGTTAGGGAATTTTTTTGTTCTAGGTTGAGTCTCTCCTTGACTGGTTTCCATCCATTGTTTCTTTTCTTGCCATCTGGAACTTTGGAATATAGATTGACTCCCTCTTCTTTGGGGCAACCCTTATTTATTTATTTATTTATTTATTTATTTATTTATTTATTTATTTGATTTCTATGCCGCCCCATCTCCCTAAGGACTCGGGGCGGCGTACAATCGTAAAACAATACAAATACTATACAATTAAAAAGAAATTAAATATGAAACCCAATAATCAAATTAAAACAATAAACAATTCATTAAAACCAATTTCATTTTTTAAAAAACCCATCCCCCACCCCTCAGTCCAGGTCCGCGAGTTGGAACAACTATGTTTTCAGGCCCCGACGGAAGGACCGGAGGTCAGGGGGCCACCCTAAGCTCCAGGGGCAGCTGGTTCCATAGGGTGGGCGCTCCCACAGAGAAGGCCCTACCCCTAGGGGTCGCCAGCCGACACTGTCTGGCCGACGGCACTCCAAGGAGGCCCTGCCTGTGAGAGCGCACGGGACGTTGGGAAGCCGTCACTGGCAGCAGGGTGTCCCGCAAGTACCCTTGTCCTAAGCCATGTAGGGCTTTATAGGTCAACATTGGCACCTTGAATCTCACCCGGAGGGCAACCAGTAGATACTGGAACATTGCTACAGGGGTGGGATGTAAATATTTTTACTACTGATTCTGTGGGTGTGGCTAAGTGGGAGTGGCTAAGTAGGAGTGGTCATGTGACTGGGTAGGCATGGCGCTTTTTTTGCAGCATCCCCTCCTGCACTTCTTTTTTTTTTTTTGGCCTCCTGGGCCTCAGGGAAGCCTCCTGGGCAGCCATTTTAGCTCCCAGCAGGCTTCCCTGAGGCCCAGGAGGCAAAAAACAGAGCCCGCCGGGGGGGTCGCACACCACACACACACACCATGCTCCATTTTTTTGCCTCCTATCAGGGAAGCTTCCTGGCCAAAGCAGTAAGACAGGGAGGGGGATCCCAGCACAGCTGATCATCAAAATAGCTGATCGTCAGGAGGAAAAAAAATACTGTTTCGGCCAAACCAGTAGCTGTTTTTTACTACTGGTTCAGCCGAACGGTAGCATTTTTTACTACTGGTTCGGTTGAACCGGACCAAGCCGGTATAATACCACCACTGCATTGCTATCATGTCACCCCAGTCCTTCATTTCATTAGACTAGACATACCCAATTCCTTCAACCTTCCCTTTAAACTCCTTCTCTCTCACACACGCTCTAAACACCATGATGGGAAAGGTATACTTTAAACCTGTCAAAGAACACGCCCCCTAATAATCAGCTACCTCTGGGACTCCGCCTGGCCCCCGACCTTCGCACCTTCCGCCACGACCTGAAAACTTGGCTTTTTGAGCAGGCTGCTCTGTGCTGACTCCTCTTGGGGGGGGTTGTTTTATAATTTGTTTTAGTAATTTGGCTTGTTGGGTTTAATTCTATTTTAGGTAATTATTTATTGTGTTGGTTTTAATTGTGAGTCGCCCCGAGTCTGTTCGGGAGAGGGGCCGCATACAAGTCAAATAAATAAATAAATAAAATAAATAAATAAATAAATAAATAATGATTCTGCAAATTAACCTTGAGTTTAACTAAGAAGGTATTATCTAATTGAACCAGATTCTTATTGCAGTTTCCATACCCAAGGAAGTAAAGTAGTGAAGTTTTTTTTTTAAATTACCCAGTAATTTGTTTTCCTCTTTGATGTTAAAAAGCATAAATTAGATATCAGCAAAGATTCTTTCATCACATTCCTGGATGCCTTCCGTCGAGTTGCAACTTGGCTTCCCAACGTACATATTAAGATGGGGAAGCTTTGTTTACTTAGGACAAGCCTGGACTTGTGTGGGGAAGTAATTAGGATGGGCGAGACTTTGGTGAAGGAGCACATTTCCATACATTTCCTAGCCAGGACAACACTCGACTTGCCTCTCTTCTGTTTTTATTGCTTAGCATCGGTTATGCTGCCGAAGACAACACAGGAAGCTTCCAGAGCCCGTGGGATGAAACTCACATCATGTAAGATGGAAGACTGGTGGAAAACCACAAGGAATGGCACATCAATTCCTTTTTCGTGACTTTTATAACCTGAGCGCCTGCTTTGGGGAGCGGGCTGGGGCCCCTTCCCACACATATCTAAATAACTCAAAAGGAGAGTTACCAAATTTCCCTTCCCCCCTCCAAAAAGAAAAAAAAACAGGGAGGAAAATAAAAGGATATTGATTTTCTTATCTTCTGCTGGTTATTAACAATCAGCAACAATGAGGTTGTTTGGATTTTAAAAAGTTTTTTAAATTGAAAAAAGTTTATACTGCTGTTTTTAATGGTGTTTTGGCTTGGCTTGGCTCATTTTAGTTATTTATTTATTTGTCTGTCTGTCTGTTTGTCTGTTTGTTTGTTTGTTTGTTTGTTTGTTTGTTTGTTTGTTTGTTAAATGCCTGTAGGCCAGTCAAGGAATAATGGATGGATACTGAACAAGGAGAGATTTAACCTGGAAATAAGGAGAAACCCTGACTAGATGACTTACACAGTCCCTTCCAACTCTGATTATCTGAACTTAAGCTTCAGAAAGAAATAAAATACAAAGGAACACAAAAAGAAGAGTCAGAAGGGGAGGGAAGCAGGGGTGGGATTCTACCAGTTGGCACCTATTCACTAGAACCGGTTGTTAACGTTCTAAGCAATTTGGAGAACCGGTTGTTAGAAGAAATTACTGGGCTAATCCTGTAAGGAAGGCAGGAAGGAAACATTCTGGTGTTGCTCACAGAAACTGCCTCTCCGTTAACCCTTATTACATTCTTGGCAGGACTAGACTTCCTGTCTCAGGAACTTCTCTGGAGTTTTTTTTCCCCCTCCTTTGCTGGTACTTTGCTTGTGTGACCATTCAAAGTTATAGTGGCACTGGAAAAAGTGATTTTTCACACTTACAACTGTTGCAGCATCCCCACAGTCATGAGAGGCCAGGAGAGGAGATGCGTGCCTCGATGTGATATTGAGTTGGCCATGCCCAGCCAATAACATGACCACCAAGCCACGCCCACCAACTAAGCCACACCCACAGAACCGGTTGTTAAAAAATTTGAATCCCACCCCTGGAGGGAAGCCAAGAGAGAAAGTTAAAAAGGGATTTAAAAAATATACAGGAAAGAAATACAAAAGGAGTGACTTTTGGCTTTCTTCAGGACAGATACAAATGTATAATAAAGCAAGTTCTTGCTTTAAGTTAAAAGCAAACCTCCGATACATAATATAAAAGCATCAACTGCAATGATGATGTTACCTACTTTGGTAATGAAACATCTGCAAGAAAAGAACCAAGCTAAGAGAGCATCAAGGACCAAGCTGTTCAATTCTCAGCTAGAAAGATTCTCTTCTTTTCCTGGAAGTTGAGCCAGCTAGAAAGATTCTCTTCTTTTCCTGGAAGTTGAGCCAGGACTTCTTGTTGGTTCAAAATATCTAGTTGCTGTGGCTCAACTTCCAAGCAATTCTAATTGGATGACTGAGAACCTCCATTCATATATTCTATTGATGAAAAGGAGCCCTGGAGACATAGCAGTTGGAATGCAGTATTGCAGGCTGACTCTGCCCACAGCTAGGAGTTCAATCCTGAATGGGCTCAAGGATTTATTTATTTATTATTTATTTATTAATTCGACTTATATGCCGCCCCCTCTCCCAAAGGACTTGGGGCGGCTCACAGATTAAAAGAAATACAACAATAAATTACCTAAAAACCATATTAAACAAACTAAGCCAAAGGATGACTCAGCCTTCCATCTTTCTGAGGTTGGTAAAATGAGGACCCAGATTGTTGTGCAGCAATATGTTGAGTCTGTAAATCACTTTAAAAAGCACAGGGGTGGGGGTTGCTGGGGGTTTGGGAGAGCCCTTAGCTAAGATTCTGCACAGTTTAGAGAACCCCAAATCCCACTCCCGGCTGGCCCCGCCCACCCCACCCACCCCGCCCCTCTCTGGAGTCCCCACATGTCTCATTTTGGCTGCAGGTAAGTGCAGGGTGCACACGGAGGCTCAGGGAGGGTGAAAAACATTCGGGTAGGCCATAAACAGGCCCGTTTGGGGGTGCCATTGGCCAGAAAATGTCGGTTGGCGGTCCCCCGGGGGAGGGCCTTCTCTGTGGGGGCGCCCACCCTGTGGAACCAGCTGCCCCTGGGGCTGCGGTTGACCCCTGACCTACGTTCCTTCCGCCGCGAACTAAAGACCTGGCTGTTTTTACAGGCCGGCCTGGATTGAGAGGGATTGGGGATTTTAATGGGGTATTTTAGTATTTTATTATACATTTGGATTGGATAATATTTTTATCTATTTTGTATATATATCTTTGTGTGAGCCGCCCCAAGTCCTCCCCAGAGATGGGGCGGCATATAAATCCAAATATAATCATAATCATAATCATAATCACAATCACAATCACAATCACAATCACAATCACAATCACAATCATAATCATAATCATTTCCAGCTTCCAGAGAGCCTCCGGAGCCCAGGGTGGGCAAACCTCCCCTGGCCATGGTGCAGGAGGCCAACTAGACCACGCCCACCATGGCCACGCCCACCCAGCAACCACGCAGAGAACCCATTGCTAAAATTTTGGAAGCACCCCGGAGAGAGCCCCATAGGGTGGCATATATGTCTAAGTGCTATCACTATTGCTCCTGCTAACATAATGTACAGTGAAAAGCATACAAGTTGGACAATCAATATGACATGACAACTATCAGTGAGCAAGACAGATAGAAGAAACCATAAAGCTTTGCCCCCGATCTCTAGTCTAACTGGATTTATCATCTCGATGGTTAATTGGAAAAGGAAGAACGACTCCAGAATGAGTTTTCTAAGGCCTCAGAGCTTGGAGGGGGGAAAAAAAGCAGAGTTTTGTTTTTCTCTTAGAGTTAAACAATTATACATTTACTATTCCAAGCCAAGGACAAAAGGAGATCAGTTCAGACTTCAGACCACGAGTCTTCCAATGTCCTAGCTATCTAGCGCACTGCAGGCTAAAACATATAAAGGATGGTTGCTGGAACTGGATATGTCTACTTTGATGAAAAGAAGGACTAGGGGTGACATGATAGCAATCTTCCAATATCAGAGGGGATGCCACAAAGAAGAAGGAGTCAAGCTATTCCCCAAAGCACCTGAAGGCAGGACAAGAAGCGATGGGTGGAAACTCATCAAGGAGAGAAGCAACCTAGAACTAAGGAGAATTTCCTGACAGTGAGAACAATTAATCAGTGGAACAACTTGCCTCCAGAAGTTGTGGGTGCTCCAACACTGGAAGTTTTTAAGAAGAGATTGGACAACCATATTTGTCTGAAGTGGTGTAGGGTTTCCTGCCTAAGCAGGGGGTTGGACTAGAAGACCTCCAAGGTCCCTTCCAACTCTGATATTCTATTCTATTCTTCTTAACGGCAACTGGCTTGGTGTGCAAAATGGTTTCTCCTCTATCCTGAGCCCATGCAGCTGATTCTTTTGTGGGGGTAAAGAGAGCCCTGTTGCTGAAGAGCAATTTTGTGTAATTCAGGAGGAAGGGCCTTTTGGCTTTTGCAGGATGGCTGAGTTTCTGATGGCCTCAGGCAAAGCATCATTATTTAGAGGCCTGTGATGCACCTTCCTTTTCATTAGTTTGGGTAACAGATAACAGATTAGATAACAGACAATCAGAGCTGGAAGGGACCTTGTAGGTCATCTAGTCCAACCCCCCCACCCAAGCAGGAGACCCTACACCATTTCTGACAAATGGCGGTCCAATCTCTTCTTGAAAGTCTCAAGTGATGGCGCTCCCACAACTTCTGAATGCAAGCTGTTCCATGGGTTGATTGTTCTCACTGTCAGAAAGTTTCTCCTTATTTCCAGGTTGAATCTCTCCTTGTTCAGTTTCCATCCATTATTCCTTGTCTGGCCTATAGGTACTTTAGAAAATAGCTTGACCCTTCCTCTCTGTGGCAGCCCCTCTAATATAGGAAGACTGCTATCAAGTCTCTCCCCTGGGCCTTCTCTTCCCTAGACTAGCCATGCCCAGTTCCTGCAACCGTTCATCGTATGTTTTAGCCTCCAATCCCCTAATCATCCTGGTTGCTCTTCTCTGCACTCTTACTAGAGTCTCAACATCTCTTTTATAATGTGGTGACCAAAACTGGATGCAGTATTCCAAGTGTGGCTTACCAAGGCTTTATAGAGTGGTATTAGTACCTCACTTGATCCCAATTGTATTCCTCTGTTAATGCAACTTAGGATTGCATTAGCGTTTTTTGGCTGCTGCTGCACACTGCTGGCTCCTATTTAGCTGGCTTACCACTAAGACTCCAAGATCCCTCTCCCAGTGACTGCTATTGAGCCTGGTTTCACCCAATCTATATGTGTACTTTTGGTTTTTCTTGCCTAAGGGTAGGGCTTCTTGCCCAAATGTAGGACTGGTTGCAGCCAAGTAAGGCTCTTTAGATGAAAAAGAGTAGGAGATGCTCTCCGTTTTGGGGTTAATATCACATCTCTTTTCCTCATCCCTTGCACGTGCAATGTCCAGTGAGGTCTACTTGTTTATTTCAGGAAACATTATTCTTCCAATTAGATTGTTAGAATCTGCACACACCAAATATATCTGTACTCAGTGAATGAAGGTGAGGGTGTTTTTGCCCTCCCCGGGCCCTGGAGGCTTTCCTCAAGCCTCCAGAAGGGCGAAAACTGCCTCCCCAGACTTCATAGGCTCTCTGGAAGCAGGAAACGGGCCCATTTCTGGCCTTCTCGAACTTCCGGTAGGCCCATTTTTCGCCCTCCCTGAGCCTCTGTGCGTGCCCTGCACTTACCTGCATCCAAAATGGGCTGTGTGGGGACTCCTGGGAGGGGCGAGGTGCAGCAGGCAGGCCCAGCCAGGAGTGAGATTTGGGGTTGTTGTTATTATTATTATTATTATTATTATTATTATTATTATTTTATTAGACTTGTATGCCCCCTTCTCCCTAAGGACTCAGGGCGGCGAACAATAAAAAAAACCCAATACAATTACAATAAAAAGACATTAAACAAGTACAAGCCTAATCAATCAATAAATTAATTAAAACAAATAAAACAACCCACACCCCCTAGGTCAGTCCAGACCGGCCTGTTGAAACAACCAGGTCTTCAGGTCCCGGCGGAAGGAGCGGAGATCAGGGGCCAAACGGAGATCCACGGGAAGTTGGTTCCATAGGGCGGGCGCTCCCACAGAAAAGGTCTCCAAACTGTGCAGAACCTTAGCTGGGGACTCTCCCAAACCCCTGCGAACCCCTCAGCAGCCCAGCCCTGAGTAAGGGTGATGTGATAGGTGTCTTTCAATACTTGAGGGGCTGCCAGAGAGAAGAAGAGGGCACCCTATTATCCAAAGCATCTGAGGGCTGGACAAGAAAGGACGGGTAGGGAAATTCCTCAGAGATGGATCCAACGTGGAACTGAGGAGAAATTTCCAATTAATCAGTGGAACGGTTTCCCTCCAGAAGTTGTGGGTGCTGCATCACTGGAGGTTTTAAAGAAGAAGTTAGATAAACATTTCTCCAGAATGGTATAGGGCATTCTGCTTGACCAGGAGACTGGACATAAAGACCTCCATGGTCCCTTCCAGCTCTGTCATTGGAGGAAGGCCAACAGCTGGCCTTTCTCAGGATACAAAATAAGGGTATTAAGAAAGAAAAACCTATTCCAGAATAGTTTTTAATGGAATAATTCTTGCATGGAGCAACTGCAGAATCTTAGCTAGGTAAGAGTCTTACCTGCAAACCCCCAGCAGCCCACCCCTGGTTATAAGACCTACGTCTTTCTTTCCTTTGGGAGTACAGAATCTAAAGAGTTTTCACCCAACTTATTTTGAATATCACAAACCATCCTCACTTTAACAAACTTTGAGAGAAGTTTATTCTCTTGAGAAAGCCTTGCACTTGGGCAACTTAACAACAACTGCAAATGCAATTCCCACCCTGTGCTTCTGTACCCAAATTGAGGAATATTCCACCACTTTTTTTCTCTTTTTTTCAGTATTCAGTTTGTAAAAAAAACAAGAGAGAAACTTTTCACAAAGGAATAAAAGGTTGACTCACTTCACCTTTTTAAAGGCAACATAAGCTTTTAAACCTCCTAAATTCCTACAGGCGGCATTAAATATCTTAATGGCTTCAACCCTCTGATGAGTTGATGCTCTAGGAACCCATTCTGGTAATTATTTAAACTTAAAAAGGTCATCATTGTTATTACCTGGATTGGACTAAAGTAAGCTAGAAAGGCTGCTCAGTAGAGTTCAAAAGGGCAGAAGTTAAACCAGTAGGCAACATTTCAATCCAAGAACGGCTCTTAAAACTACTCATGGAGAAGTTATCCTCTCAATAATCCACCCACCCAGAGGTCTTTCTTACAGCAAATACTTTAAAAAAAACATAGCATCCCAAAGCACCTGAAGGCAGGACAAGAAGCCATGGGTGGAAACTAATCAAGGAGAGAAGCAACCTAGAACTAAGGAGAAATTTCCTGACAGTTAGAACAATTAATCAGTGGAACCACT
Source organism: Naja naja (assembly GCA_009733165.1). Taxonomy (NCBI): domain Eukaryota; kingdom Metazoa; phylum Chordata; class Lepidosauria; order Squamata; family Elapidae; genus Naja; species Naja naja. Next base: position 10,773,118 of record CM019159.1, read on the forward strand.
TTTCTCCAGAAGCTATGAATGCTCCAACACTGGAAGAAGAGATTGGATTTTATTTTAATTTTTTTCCAAATTTGATTTGATATTGAAGATTTGATGATTTTGATTTTTATGTTTTTCCCTTCCCTTCCATTCCATTCCATTCCATTCCATTCATTCTGTTCTGTTCTGTTCTACTCTATTCTATCCTGCCAAATTCTTTCCCACTATACCCTTTGCAGGAACAATTGAATTGCTTTTTTTTTAATCATCCAGAACAAGGGAGAGGGAGTGCAGAGGAAGACCCAGGCCCACCCCCTCTTCATCCTAGGGCATGCAGGGAGGAATGGAGAAGGGAGCAATGTGGGTTGAATGGCTTTTGGGGGAGGAAAGGGCCCTGATTCCCTTCATTAGCCACACCTGGGAATGAAAGTTTAAAAGAACTGAATGCTGACTGCAGCAGCTGCTGGGAGCAAACGTGATTTTATCTTGTGTTGATTTTGCTTAGCTGTGTTCCTGCGTCTTCCCAACCATGTGAGTTTTGCCGGCCTTCATGTCTAGAATTCTTGCTCCTGCCCTGCCAAACTGATTATCTCATTTTGGCTTGATTGAACTTACAGTTACCGTTTTTGTTGACCATGTTTTGGACTTGATTCCCTGCAGTTAAAGACTGTTCCTGGAAGAGTTTTTCTCCAGCCAGAAGGTAATCTGGACATTGGGGAGCTATTAAAGGGACTCCTACTGCTTATCTGACTGTGTTGCCTTTGTGCCACGCCCCAGATCATCACACCTAGCTCCCTCAAATGTTCTTCATATGATGTAGCCTCCAAACTCTTTATCCTCTATGCTGCTTCCAAATCTTGGTTGGGTGTTTGAACTTTAGCATGTGTTATACAGATTCATGCCATTTGGTTTGTTTAAGATAAAAAGTTTGTTCAGAAAGGGAGTCAATTCAGCAAAACCGTGCATATAAGTTTCCAAAGTCAAAACCAAGAATGTCGGGAACATTATTTTGTTGTTAATGAAGTATTGTATTTTTTGCTTGTTGCCATTAGGTACATATTTATCAAAAATCACAGACTTCTAGAAAGTCTCCGCTAGAGCATTTTTCTGGCCTGTTCCATTTTCCTGAGCATTTATAAGAAACAAAGCTGGTTTGTGTAAGTGTTTCTTTGAAAATTCTCTCTTTGTCCTTTGTGTTCTCCTCTGAATGCTTCTTGGAATGAAAGAGGGTTTTTTTTTTTGAGGAAATTACTCTTTAGAAAAAAAATGTCTTTCTAGAAAGATTACTGTATATACTGGATCCTATGTAATGTATTATATATATATATATTCTCTTTGTAAAGTAATGGCTTTTACAAAAGGAACTTTATTTTCCAAGTCCATAATATGAATTTGTAAAGCTCAGAGACTGCCCAAGTTGGTGTACAAGGTAAATCCTTTTTACGGATAACATTTCACGCAATCTGAGGGGATATAAAGTTGGCTATGGCTTGCTTCACTGTAGGCTGTGGAAATTTATCTCTAGGTAGCAAACTCAGCCTGCTCTCTGCCAAAAGACTGGCAATAGGAAACACCTCCATCTTTGAGCATGACTTTTCCATTATGGTTGCCGGATGCCGCTTGTGTGCCAAGCTGATTAAACCTCAGCAGGCCTTCCCCCCCACCCCACCCCAAGCGCCAAACACAGAATTCCTTATGCAAGAAGTAAAAACAATTTCAGAATTCATTCCGCTGCTCTTTCATCTCCAATGAGTGATGATAAGACCCACTTTTTTCAACACCGGGTATCCAGTTACCTTGGCTGAGATGCCTTTTTTCATCAGACAGCTAATGGCGCGGTGGTGACAGGATGTCCTGGTGTGTGTGTATGTGTGTGTGTGTGAGTGTGTAGAAGACAGGCTGTTGAGCTTCCAGAGAAGCCACAATTGAATTTTGCCTCCCTAAAAATAACTTGAGATTCAGGCTATTTCAGAAACTGAAATTCGGCACGGTTGGGAGAACTTGTTCTTCATCTGTATCCTCTTTGTGAAAGACATAGCTATTCTACCATTCTTGGTGCTTAGACAGAAGGCAAAGTGAGCCGCCTGCCTAAAACCCACCTCTAGAAACTGTACTTTATTTCATCCTACATTCACCTTCAAAAGCATGTACAACCTGAAAGTGCCTGCCCAACCTACCACTTGCCTTCAGCCTGGGTAGCAACCTACCAAAGCTTTAGTAAATCTTCTGAGTTACTTCCATGCCCAGTCTAATAGGCCAAGCAGAGAAGTTGAGTGTGATGAACAACGCACATCTTGGACTCAACTCACTGGCTAAGTAGTGTAGTCTTGAAATTAGTGGAATTAACTTGAATCCTATTTGCTTTAGAGCAGGGGTGTCAAACTCAATGTCATTGAGGGATGCATCAGGGTTGTATTTGACCTCTGGGGGGCTGGGGTATGTGTGGCTAGGGTGGGTTAGTATCATGATGGTTGAGTGAATTTGGCTTCCCCGTTGACTTTGTCACTGCATTTTTTGGTTTGTCTGTTCAAGCTTCTAAGCTCATATTATAGCAAGCAGGTGTCTGCTAGCCAGCACTATGTTATCTTGTCTCCATAGTAACGAGATAAGAAAGTCTTGTAATGTTTTGATTTACTGCGCATGTGTAAAAAGTTTTTACTTCACTTCCTTTGTAACTTCCGTTACTTTTCCTTTGTTCTTTTTCTATATGCCTTGGTGGAGATTAGGTTGAAAGTATGTAGCTCTGTTAGGTTTTCTTATTTTATAAATAAAAAAGGTTTTTAAATTACTTTCCGGGTCTCATTTTTATCAGCAATTGACAGCAAAGAAAAACATGGTCTATCACCTCTAATTAGCAGGGATGTTTGAAGAATTTTTACTCCCTGGAAAAAGGTTTTTCAAGCCTTGACTATGGTTGCAGAGAATGGCTTAACAGACTTTGCTTGTTAGAAGGTCACACAAGGTGATCCCATGATCCCGGAACACCGTAACCATCATCAATACATGCCAGTTGCCAAGTGTCTGACCACGGGGATACTGTAACGGTTGTAAGTGTGAAAAATGGCCATAAATCACATTTTTTCAGTGTCTTTGTACCTTCAAATGGTCACTAAATGAATGTAAGTCAAGGGCTACCTCTGGAATTTGTTGTCCCATCTCCCCATGGTCATCCTTGTTACAAACATTGCAGTGGTGGGATTCTACCAGTTTCCCTATGGTTTGGTGATTGTGCACTTCACGCATGCGTAGCTTTCCAAACATCAGCTGAGGCTTTGCTGCGCTGATCAGCTGAGAGGATAAAGAACAGAAAAGCGCAGGGGCGAGTGGGAGAGCCAATCCTGAGCCTTTCTCTTCTTTTTCCTCTCAGCTGATCGTTTGAGCTTTTTTAAAAAAATTACCAGTTCGGTCAAACCGTGCTGAACCGGTAGCATTTCACCACTGAAACATTGCAAGCCACAGCAGCGGCCTATTTTTCCTTCAATTCCTCATGAATCCTATTTTTTTTAAATAAGCTTTATTCAGTTTTTCCAACAATTTAAAAACATAAATAAACAATTGCAACGACGTTGAAGACATCATTAACATTTCTTAACCATATTCCTATATTTTCTATTGTATTACAATTATTACATATTGATTTTTCTATTAATTCTCTATTCCTTACTCCTTACTTATATCACTTATATTAATACTTAATACATTTTCTGATAATTCTACATTCGGTACATATAGCTTCATATTCTTTAATTAGTCACGGTATTACTTTTATTTCTATTGTCAAACCATATATACCAGGCATCCCAGACTGAATAATATACCAATTCCTCTCTAACTCTAAATCCTATATTTTCACTGTCATGAAGGGCCATTTGTTTCCTCCTCTTCCTTTGACAGTCAGTTAAGTACAGTTCTCGCTTAAATAGAGGATGTGGTGTTAGGACCTTCCCTCTTCATTTCCTTCCTGAACTCCACCACCAAATTCCTACTTGCGTTCTCACTGGTCTTCCTTTCTGGAAATGACCGCTTCATAAGTCCTGCAGAATGCCTGAAGCCACCTCAGCTTGGTCAGCAGGAAGCAATCGATGACTTAAGACAGCCTTGTTGGTCATTCATTCTTCTCCTGACCCTTTGTTTCCAATACTGAGTGACGAGTCTTGACTGATTAAAGGCTGGTTCCCTAATTTTATCCAGCCTCGTAAAAAAGGGAATTGTATGATTAATGGGATTCCATGGAAGTGGCGTGCAAAATGCTTAAATAACTCAGATATTTCATACCAGCAATTAATTTGATCTGTAAATAAAAACACTGTGATCTTTTTTTTTTTTAAAGAGTTTTCCTCCAGCTGTGAGTTGGGTGCTGTATTTAGGGAAGAGATCATGCTCTTTTGCAAGACAATGAAACAGTGAGTTATGTCTGCCATAGTGTGAGCTACCTTGCCTGGCAACTCTGACTTGTCTGTTCAGGCTTGTGGTTTGAGCTTGCCTGCCTTAAGACAGGCCCTCACTTTGTATTAATTTGGACCACAGTTGCTTTCAACACTGATACAGATCACTGTGGATAGTTGATAACCAGTTTATGCTCCAAGAATAATAAACAGTTTATCGTCCATCAGGAGTTCTTCACTCCCAGTGAATGTTGCTTCTTGACCCACATCCCAGAAATACCATTTTAAAATTATGCAAAAGAAAATATTTTCTCCCAACGATTCACAGGGGAAAGATGCATAATAGATACACCGTTTTCTGCAAGCCTCTTTTTCCGGCCCACTTAAACCATCTCAGATATGAAATGGATTGCTGTACTAGTCTCCTGGGTATCCAAAATACTGTATGATATGCAGGAGAGATTTTCTCTCTCTCTCTCTCTCTCTCTCTCCTCAAAAACAGCCTTGCACATCAAGCAAGGAATTCTGATTTTAAATAGATAGGGTGATAGGTTGAAATATACAACACAATTCAGAATTCTTTGGTGGTTTGACATATACATCTCCATTTACAAAAGTAGCTCTATACACAGGATACTTGCTTGCAAGGCATTTCTTAAAAGAGCCACAGATTAACAGAGTTGGAAGGGACCTTGGAGGTCATTTAGCCCAACCCCACACACACAACCAGGAGACCCTACACCATTTCTGACAGATGGCAGTCCAGTCTCTTCTTGAAAGCTTTCAGTGATGAAGCTCCCACAACTTCTGAAGGCAACTTCTGTTCCATGGGTTGATTGTTCTCATTATCAGAAAATTTCTCCTTATTTCCAGGTTGAATCTCTCCTTGATCAGTTTCCATCCATTATTCCTTGTCTGGCCTTCAGGTGCTTTGGAAAATAGCTTGACCCCTTTCTCTCTGTGGCAGCCCCTCAAATATTGGAATACTGCTATCATGTCTCCCCTGGTCCTTCTCTTCTCTAGACTAGCCAAGCCCAGTTCCTGTAAGCATTCTTCATATGTTTTAATATCCAGTCCCCTAATAATCTTAGTTGCTCTTCTCTGTACTTTTTCTAGAGTCTCAACATTTTTTTATAGTGTGGTGACCAAAACTGGATGCAGTACTCTAGGTGTGGTCTTACTAAGGCTTTATAGACTGATATTATACCTCATTTGATCTTGACTGTATCCCTCTGCTAATGCAATTTATTTATTTATTTATTTAATTGGACTTATATGCCCCCTCTCCCATGAGGACTTGGGTGCTCACAATTAAAAACACAGTACTTCAGCCAATAAATATTTAAAACAGAATTAAATTAACAAGCCCAATCACTAAAAACCCGTTAAAATACTTAAAAAAAACCCAGGAGGTCAGTCCAGACCGGCCTGTTCAAACAGCCAGGTCTTCAGATTGCGGCGGAAGGAGCGAAGTTCAGGAGCCAACCGGAGCTCCAAAAGGAGTTGGTTCCACAAGGCGGGGGCCACAACAGAAGAGGCCCTTCCCTGGGGCACCGCTAGCCGACACTGTCTAGTCGACGGTACCCCAAGGAGTCCCCGTCTGTACGCACGCACAGGGCAATCGGTGTTTGATATTGGCAGGAGACGCTCCCGTAAGTACCCCGGACCCGTATCGTAAAGGACTTTGAATGTTAACACCAACACCTTGAATCTCATCCGGAGGGCAACCGGTAACCAATGCAGCTCGCGCAGGAAGGGTGTAACATGGGAGTATTGGGAAACTCCCATCACAACCCACGCAGCCACATTCTGCACCAGCTGAAGCCTCCGGATGGTATTCAAGGGCAGTCCTAAATAGAGAGCATTGCAGTAGTCGAGTCGGGACATCACAAGTGCATGAGTGATTGTGCGAAGGGCATCTCGGTCCAGATACGGGTGCAACTGGCGAACCAGTCAGACCTGGGCAAAAGCCCCCCTGGTCACGGCCCCCACCTGCTCCTCCAAACTAAGCCGTGAATCCAGGAGGACTCCCAGGTTCCGAGCCCTATCCACAGGGGTCAACACCTCTCCCCCTATGACCAAAGATGGAATCAACTGACTGGGCCGAGATGCCTGTACGCACAACCACTCAGTCTTAGCCAATTTAGGATTGTATTGGCCTTTTTGGCTTTTTTTTCAGATCTCAAAGCAGCTTAGTGCAGGAAGAAGATGAAGGACTTCAGCAACACAAAGCTGGCCTTCTGGATATAGCTATTTTTGCAATCTTCATGCAAGTAACATGACTAGAGATGTTTGTTAATTTGTGTGTTTCTATCGGCATCATCAGAGAGTAGCTGATTCTGTTGCAGCACCAGCCTTCTTCAACACCATACTGTCAAGATCCAACCGGCCAATTCAGATGGCATTTTGTAAAGCCTTGAATATGTAGCTGTTTTCTCAGGCATGGGAGTCAGGAACTGAATAGGGTTTGTGTCATGTCCCTGGTGGAGACTGAGGGAGAGGAGGAACAGCCGACAGGGAGTGGAAGTGTGGAGGAGGCTGGGGAAGGGCAGAGGTAGCTGGGCAGTCAGAGGAGGACCCAGGCCCATCCCCTCTCCATCCTAGGGCACGTAGGGAGGAGAGGATAAGGGAGAGATGTGATCTACTGTGGAGGAGAGGGCCTTGATCCTCTTCATGGGCTGCAGCTGTGACAACTGGATAAGAGGACAGACATGTGTACAGGCGAGTGCTGGAAACAAAGCATGGAAATATCTCTAGTTTATTGTTCCTCTCTGAGTTTGGCGTCCTTCCCAGTGTGTGTTCTGTTATCTCTGGACGACTTCAAGCCCTTTTCTTACCTGGTTTGTGTTGTTTTTCACTCTTTATAATTTAAACGGCATTTCCTCCTTCTTGTAACTGCTTGTGTGGGAGTTTTTTTGTCTCCAGTCAAGGATATTTGGAACTTGGAAGCAAAGTGAAGGAATAAAAGGGGCTTCACCTGTTTTTTGTGGCTGTGTTTATTTTGTATCCCACCCTGGGTCATCACAGCCTGTGAGGTGGAAGCATAGAGCCCTGGTGGTGCAGTGGTTAAAATGCAGTATTTCAGGCTAATTCTGCCAACTGCCACAGTTCGATTCTCATCAACTCTGACAGGATAGTGGGTAATGGAAGGATCTTCTTCAGAGCTGAAGAAGCTTCTTGATGAGAAGTGAAACATCTTTAAAAGAAACAGCAAGAAAATCCAGTTGCCTCCTGAAAAAGCCCCACTGGGACAACCATGACCTGGATGACTGAGAATCTCCACAGACTTTTAGCCCTGTTAGTTACAATTCCAAAGAGAATTATTCAAACCTACTTATCAAAGTTGTTTGCCGGTTATGTGCTCAAACAGTGTTTTTCATGTCAGAACATGTAGTGTTGATTGCAAAGGAATAAATGGTCACCTTTAAAAGATAATTCACTAAGATCTTTTCTTTTTCTTGCTGGAGAGCAACAGCCTAACATTTTATAGAAATTGTAAATAAGAGACAGCCAGATTCACCATTTGGCCAGATTCATTATTTTCCAGTATCCAGTCTCTTCCCTCCACTGAAATCTGGCATGCGATTCACTGTGCTTATCATAAGTCACCCTTATACAGCTTTATGTTACATAAATATAATCAAGTCGTACATTAATAAAAATAAATCAAGACAGACATGAGGCTGGAAGGTAGCTAAGCAACACCCCAGAAAATGATTTATTGGATTCAGCAGGATAAAATTATGGGGAAAGCAGCAAAGGAAATGGATTGGATGCCTCTTTGGGAACATAAATTCCAGCGGCTTTTCTTGCACAATTTTCTGACAACACTTCCCCAGTTAGAGTTCCATCCTCAGTACCGGTAGTCCTCGGCTTACGACCACAAGTGAGCCCAAAATTTCTGTTGCTCAGTGAAACACTTCTTAAGTGACTTTGCCCCATTTTACGACCTTTCTTGCCACCGTTGTTAAGTGGATTGCTGTAGTTTGTTAAATTTGTAACCTGGTTGTTAAGCAAAGTTGGCTTGACTTCGCTTGTCAGAAAGTCACAAAAGAGGATCACCTGACCCTGGGACGCTATGACCATCATCAATACGAACCAGTTGCCAAGCGTTTGAATTTTGATCAGGTGCCCACGGGGATGTAGCAATGGTTGTAAGTGTGACAAACGGTCACAAGTCACTTTTTGCAGTGCCGTTGTAACAAGGGTGGGCTTCAAAAATTTTAGCAAAGGATTCTCTGCCAGGCGGCTGGGTGGGCGTGGCCTAGTTGGGCTCCTGCACTACAGGGGGGTGGCATTTTTGCCCTCCCCGGACTCCAGAGGCTTTCCTTGAGCCTCTGGGAGGGTGGAAACAGCCTCCGGAGGCTCTCTGGAAGTCAGAAATGGGCCCATTTCCAGCCTTCCCGAACTTCCGGGTGGCCTGTTTTTCGCCCTCCCTGAGCCTCCGCGTGCACCCTGCACTTATCTGTGAACCCCCAGCAGCCCACCCCTGCATTGTAACTTTGAATGGTCACTAAATGAAAGGTTGCATGTCGAGGACTATCTGTACCTCTTCCTCCTCCTATTTTCCAAGGTTGTTGTGAGGTGAGTTGGGCTGAGAGAAAATGACTGGCCCAGGGTCACCCAGCTGGCTTTCATGGCTAAGGTAGCAATAGCAATATCGCTTAGACTTATATACCGATTCACAGTACTTTTACAGCCCTCTCTGAGCGGTTTACAGAGTCAGCCTCTTGCCCCCAACAATCTGGGTCCTCATTTGACCAACCTCAGAAGGAAGGAAGGAAAGCTGAGTCAACTTTGAGCCTGGTGAGATTCGAACTGCCAAATTGCAGTCAGCCGGCAGTCAGCAGAAGTAGCCTGCAGTACTGCACTCTGACCACTGCGCCACCACAGCTCATATTCCAAAGGTAGAATTTGAACTCATGGTCTCTCAGTTTCTCATAAATTGCTTGAGTTATTTTTTACTACTCAGCATCTTCTCCAGCTGAGAAAAAGACCTTGCAACATGAGCCACAAAACTCAACATGTGATGACCCGAGGTGTGGCACAAAAGCAACAAAGTCATAAAGGTAGGTAAAGTCCCTTAATTCCTCCAACTTGGCCCCCAATGTCCAGTTATCATCGGCTGGAGAAGAAACTCTCCCAAAAACAATTAATGAGACAGGGCAGGATAAGGAATTGCAGACTTCAAAAGATAACGAAACACACACAGTTGAGAGAATGCCAAAACCCAGATTAAACTTGACAAACCAAAATAATTCACGCTTTGCTTCCAGCAAGGTGCTGTGCGCAAACGCCCTGTTTAAATCCTGTTTTTCCAGCTGCAGCTAATGAAGGGAATCAGGGCCCTTTTCTCCCCTGTAAGCCATGCAACTCACATTGCTCCCTTCTCTGTTCCTCCCTGCATGCCCTAGGATGAAGAGTAGGTGGGCCTGGGTCTTCCTCTGAATGCCCAGCCGGACTGTGCCCTTCCCCAGTTTCTTCCACAGCCACCGGAGCCACACTCCCACTCCCTGTCAGCTGCTCGACTTCCCCCTCAGAATCAGATTCCGACAGGGGCATGACACAACAATTCTAGATCAGAAATATTCTTAGAAGCCAAGGCTTCTGCTGTTTCACATTGAGGTTCTCTAATCACTCACCTCAAGCACCCTGAATTGGAAAAGGATCCGGTGTCCTATTGCTGGGACCACACTTTAGAAATGCCTGCTTTGAAAGACCAGATTGATTCACCTCCTTGAGCCAAGGTAAATATACATGTCATTGGAGAATCTGCCCTCAGAATCGAGTTTTTGACATCCTGGAGAAGCAAGGATTCTGCTAGCATCCAATTTTGGCTGCCTTTTTAACTAGCGTGTCACCGACAATTAGAATTAAAGTATACTGTTTCCTCTGAGAATGTCAGTCAAGACAGGATTAAAATAAACACCCATTTTAAATTCAGGAGGGCAAAAGCAAAATTAGGATGAGGGTTGGACGAAAAGTAAAAACAAATAAGTCGCTCGGATTTCCATATGGGTGGATCGTGGCCAGAGGCACCTTATTCCCTTCTCTGAAGGAAAAATGATAATCGCTTCTAAAAGCAAATAAATATCTTGAAGGAAATCAAGCTTAGGCATGCAAACAATGACCTGAACAAAGTCTTTCTGGAAAAGTACGGTGTAATCGACTCGTGAATAAAGCCGGATGTTATTAACATGCTAAATATACTGAGTTGATGTCAGAAAGGAGAGAAATAATTTAGAATTCGACACCATGGATTAAAAAATAACGAATGAGTACTAAGTAATAAGATAGGGTTCCAATATTTAAGGGGCTGCCACAAAGAAGAGGGAGTCAAGCTATTATCCAAAGCACCTGAAGGCAGGACAAGAAGCAATAAATGGAAACTAATCAAAGAAAGAAGCAACTTAGAACTAAGGAGAAAATTCCTGACAGTGGAACAATTAATCAGTGGAACAACTTGCCTCCAGAAGTTGTGAATGCTTCAACACTGGAAGGTTTTAAGAAGAGGTTGGATAACCATCTGTCTGAAATGCTACAAGATCTCCTGCCTGAGCAGAGGGGTGGACTAGAAGACCTCAAAGTTCCCTTCCAATTCTGTTATTCTGTTAAGTAAATGTTATTTGTCAGAAATGGTGTAGGGTCTCCCGCTTGGGTGGGGGGTTGGACTAGATGACCTATAAGGTCCCTTCCAACTCTGATTATCTGTTAACTGTTATGGTTTGATTGAACACATCCAACCTTCTACAGAAGTCTCTAATTTCTTCATACTCTAGTGTAATTTCTGGTATAATCTTCAAAAAACAGGGGCCTTCAAACTTGACAGCTTTAAGACTTGTGGACTTCAATTCCCAGAATTCCTCCCCCAGTCATGTTAGCTCAGGAATTCTGGGAGTTGAAGTCTACAGGTCTTAAACTTGCCAAGTTTGAAGACCCTTGTTCAAGAACTAATTCTTGCATTAAAAATGAAGCTATTCCATAAATGTATCTTCACCGCACAACATACAGAATAACAAGAGTTGGAAGGGACCTTGGAGGTCTTCTAGTCCACCCCCCTTATTGTCAGATGAGTAGTCATCCGATCTCTTCAGAAATACGTAAGTACTCAGCTGACATTCACAATATAACATTATTCCGACATCTTTGAAACTGAGGGAAATGGTCAGGTATCACCTCTTCAGCCACATGGACAAGAGAGAAGAAGAGACACCTATTCGTAGCAGCTTCTTCCAAAACATGAAAAGCTAGATTTAGGAACCTTAGAGACTGTGAGTTGCCACAAATCCTTCTACCTCCAAGCGATCTGGCCCTTAATCTCTACAACAAGAGCTCCCTGAGGCTCACCAGAAGGCAATTGGCCAAATAACAACTTGTTATTTCTTGAACTTTTAGTCACACCGGAATTGGTTTGATCTGAAGGTAAAAGAAAGGTGAAGTCCATATTAGGAATTCAGCTTTTAAAGACCACTAATCCGCTACCAAAAGGACTATACAGAGGTAGTTCTTACAAACACAACCGAGACCAGAATTTCTGTTGTTAAGCAAGGTCGTAAGTGAGTCCTACTCAGGGGTAAGGTACAAAAATTTTAGCAAAGGGCTCTCTGCTTGGTTGCTGGATGGGTGTGGCCATGGTGGGCATGGCCTAGTCGGCCTCCTGCACCACGATGGGGGGAGGCATTTTTGCCTTCTCTGGGCTCTGGAGGTTTTTCTTGAGTCTCTGGAAGGGCAAAAACAGCTTCCCCGGGCTCCGGAGACTCTCTGGAAGTCGGAAACGGGCCCATTTCCAGCCTTCCCAAACTTCCGGGAGGCCCGTTTTTTGCCCTCCCCGAGCCTCCGCGCACACTCTGCACTTACCTGGGATCCAAAACAGGCCACGTGGGGACTACTGGGAGAGGCAGGGTGGGGTGGGTGGGGCCAGCCAGGAGTGAGATTTGGAGGTTCTCTGAACTGCACAGAATCCTAGCTAGGGGCTCTCCTGAACCCCTGCAAACTCCCAGCAGCCCGCCCCTGGTCCTACTCAATTTTACAACCTGTTTTTTTTTGGTATGGTTTTTAAGTGAGTCACTGCAGTTGTAAAGTGAATCATGCAGTCATTAAGTGAATCTAGCTTCCCTCACTGACTTTTGTTTTCAGCTGGGAAGGTCACCAATGATGATCACATGATCACGGGACCCTGCAACCATCATTAACATGAGTTGCCAGGGGTGGGAAAAAAAATAAGGGGAAAAAATTCTGCCTCCGCCTACCAGCATTCATCGGTATTCATCTGGCTAGCGTCCTGTCAGCGTGTGAGAGATTAGAGGGCTGTTTGGAAACTGAAACAGTATTTGCTGTAAGAGCAAGAAGGAGACATCAAGGAGCCTGCGCGTGGCTTAGCTCAGCTGTTCTGTACTAAAGTTGGTTGCTTCTGTGAAAGTAAAACTGAAAGTAAAACCTCTCCTCTGTGTTTTGCATTTGGAAGAGATTTCTTTTCAGGTGGGGAAGGGAGTAGAACTCCTTAGCATCAGAGCATATTAATAATAATATAGGAAATACTAATGCTCTGATGGTCATTTCAAAAAATCCTTTCTTAGTGAGCACCTAGAAGTCAAAAGGAACATACGTGCCAAATTTCAAGTTTGTAGGCTTTACAGTTCTGGAGATTTTGTGATGATGCATGAATGGTATTTCACATAGATAGATAGATAGATAGATAGATGGATGGATGGATGGATGGATGGATGGATGGATGGATAGATAGATAGATAGATAGATAGATAGATAGATAGATAGATAGATAGATAGATAGATAGATAGATAGATGGATAGATGGATAGATATTGGATAGATGGATGGATGGATGGATGGATGGATAGATGGATGGACATGGATGGATAGATAGATTGGATGGATAGATAGATAGACAGATCAGATGCGACAAGATGATGCGACAAGACGATAGATGACATACAGAAGTTATCGACAAGACGATCGACGATCAAGACGATAGACGCGACGATCACATCGATCATCAAGACGCCAATCATCAGATCACATCGCATCGCCATCGCATCGCCATCGACTAACGCGCAGATTGACAGATCAACGACGACAGACAGACAACGAACAGCCACGCACACGCGACACGACAGATACATCAAAGACGGGATGACAGACTAGACAACGGACAACGAACAGACATCGACGACAAGAAGACAAGATTGAATCAGACGAAGACGATCGATAGACAGACAGCATCGGTTAATTTAATGACGATGATACGAGATACACGATACAGAATGGATAGATAGAAGATAGAGATCGACAGATAGACATATATGACAGAGATAGATAGACAGATAGATAGATAGATAGACAGATACATACAGACAGATAGATAGATAGATAGATAGATAGATAGATAGATAGATAGATAGACAGACAGACAGACAGACAGACAGAGACAGACAGACAGACAGACAGATATCAGGTAGAAGATAAATAGATAGATAGATAGATAGATAGATAGATAGATAGACAGACAGACAGATATCAGGTAGAAGATAGATAGATAGATAGATAGATAGATAGATAGATAGATAGATGGAGGGAGAGGGAGAGAGAGAGGGAGAGAGAGAGCATTGAAATGATTTCCCATCTCACAGTAACGTATGAGGGGTATATACTTAAAACCAGAAGGAAAGCCAACAATAGAATTAAAATGACCAATAATCCATATAACATATGTCTCAGGACAGAGAAAAAAACCCCACTTCCAGCTTACAAAAAGGAATTTAAAACCATCAGATAATAGGGCAAAAGCCAAATTCAGGAGGAAGCTAATATGGGCAACATGTCAATGGAGAGCCTTAAGGGCCTTTTCCCAAAGCTTTTTCCAACATACATTCTGGGAAGATCCCAAGAAGTTTCTTCAGCTCTGACTGGATGGTAGGGAATGGAGGGATTTATACTCCTTGTAGACAGCTGGTCATTTGCGTTCTTTTAGAGAGTCCTTGAGGCCACCTGAAGATTAGTCTGTGTCCTCAGAATCACCTGATTGGCACTTCTTGGAACTGTTGAAAGGACTGCGTTGTAGACTGGAGATAGATGACGTCATGTCCCTCCCCTTCTGTTGAGAGAGGGCTGTTCAATTTTGACCCGGATGGCCTCTTTGACTGTTCTTTCAAACCAGAGGCCTTCTCTGTCCAAAATGTGGACTTTGCTGTCTTCAAAAGAGTGGCCTTTGTCTTTTAAATGCAGATGGACTGCTGAATCTAGTCCATGATGGGTTTCTTCTCCTATGTTGTGCCCCGCATTTATGAAAAACAAGAAAGTCCAGTTGACTCTTGAAAAAAAAGCACATTTGGGATTGTTTGTTATACCCTTCCATACATTCCTACCCCTGAAAATCACACCATTCTACATTCGTTTTTATGTTTTAAGCTTCTCAGCTCTTTCATTTTGAAGATCTCATGAAGTTCCTCCATCCATGTCTCTCTTGGTCTTCCTCTCAATTCAATCTATATCCATTCAGTGCAGGTTCATTTATGACCTCATTCCTCTCTTCTTGACTGACCACTCAGTGTTTTTCTTATGAAACCCATTCATTTTCCATCTTTCCCTGGCTGTTTTGTACTCTCAGTTCCATATTTTAAAAAATGGGCAGGAAAATGTTCTTATAGACAATCTTTTTCATTCCTTTCAAACATCATGGATTCTTTTCACGATCCCCTGAACATATTTTTTTTCGTCTATTTTTTTTAAGTAAACATTTTTCCAAGCTACCAAAATCCATGCTCATGATATAGATATTATTTACAAACATTTACTTCATTTTTCCTGTCAGCTGCCTCAGTTTTTGACAACTGCCTCAGTTTTTGATATCCCCTGTGGCATCACACAATCCATCTAAATTTTATTGAAAATAATTTGGGTTGTCCGATGTAGGAAGCTTCCCCCTCTCACCGCCCCAAGAATGAAATATTTGGGGGAATATGAAAAGAGGCAAAACATTACATTTCCTCAAAGGAGAAATGGAGAAAAAAACCTTAACAAAGGCAGAAAGCATCCCCAACAGCCTCCAGCAGATGCCTGAAGTCTTTAGAGAGGGATATTTCATGCCCATTAAGAAATCCAGGCCAGCCTATTCCACAAACAAAACACCTTCAGGTCCAGAAAATGGGATTAAAAATTTACACCCCCCACACATACATCCAAATTCTAAAAACAGGACATGACATTTAGGACATAATAGGATTAACCTACCACCATTAGAATAGCAAAAGGCTCAAGGCTCACTATATCGCACAACCCCCTGGAGCATCTCAGAACCCTATAAAAATCCATGTACACATCAAACCAGTTTGTTAGCTGTCCCAGAACTACATGCTGTTGTCAGTTCTGCTCATCAATAAACAGGGTCTTTCTTTCCAATCAGCCTCCATTTTATTTCCAGTGTCTTTCTCCCAGCTTGGAACTAGACCTGGATTTTTCTTCCAACACAAGACAATGCTGTAGCTTAAAAAAACAATCAACCCGCTCTAATATTACAAGAAGCATTCCTCATGTATTTCTCTGTAAATAAATTAAACCACTGAGAGGACAGCACAAACTTATTTGCTAAGGGGGAAAAAATCAATCATTCTCGTGCGTACTCTGGTTCCACATTAGAGGACGACTTAAAGCCATTCGTTTAGTGACCAGAGTTACAATGGCACTAAAAAAAAGTGACTTATGACTGATTTTCAAACTGATGGTTGCTCCATTGCCATGGTCACGTGGTCAAAATTCAGGCCTTTGGCAACTGGCATGTATTTATGCCGGTTGCACTACCCCAGGGCCAACTTGTGGGAAACAGAGTTGTATTGTTTTTATAGAATTGTAAGAAGACATGTTGGCCTGTGAAGAAAGTACATTGTATATGTTTCTAATCTCATGAGCTAGGCTGAAGCTTGAGAATTGTGTGTAGGAGCTAGGCTTAGAGGCCTTTGCTAGGCAAGAAACCAGGTATAACCAGAATTTATGGACATGATAGTTACTCTAGAGGCAACGCCTAGGAACTAGGACCGTAAAAGGAAATTCGTAAATAAGGCAGGGGGAGATAAAATTAGAGTAGTGGGAGATGTAATCAGGGGTGGAGATAATGTATTCCTTTTAGACACTTTTGATAGGTTCTGACATCATTATTACTAAGCCAATGAAGAAGAGGTGGGAGGTAAATTTGTAATGGTACTAGAGAGCTATGCTGGCTGAGGAATTCTGGGAGATAAAGTCCACATGTCTTAAAGTTGCCAAGTTTGAGGACCCCTTGTTAAATAGGCATGACACTACATTTACATGGATCACGTTATATGCAAAGTGGAGTCTGATGACAGACTCCACTTATTGGTTTCAGCCACTGGTGCGAATATTATTTATTTATTTATTTATTTATTTATTTATTTATTTATTTTATTTTATTTGACTTGTATGCCACCCCCTCTCCAAAGGGACTCGGGGCGGCTAACAACTAAAAACCAACAATAAATTAAATTACCTAAAAATAACATTAAACATTACAAGCCAAATTGCGCTAAAACCCACCAATCCTAACTAAATTTAAAACCCCTCCCCGGAGGTCAGCACAGCCCAGCCTGTTCAAAGAGCCAAGTTTTTAGGTCATGGCAGAAGGTGCTGAGGTCAGGGGCCAAACGGAGTCCCAGAGGCAGTTGGTTCCATAGGGCGGGGGCTGCCACAGAATAGGCCCTTCCCCGGGGGACAGCCAAGCGACATTGAGTCGCAGACAGCACCCCAAGGAGTCCCTGCCTGTGGGCCCGCATATATTGGTGCCCCGCCAATGGCTGAAGTATTGGACAGCGCCGGCTATAAAAAGCCAGCGCTGGCCGCGTTTGTTGCTTTTTGATTCTGGTTGTAAATAAAGAGTTCTGTGAAATCCTGGGTCTGCTCATTCCTCAACCCCGCAATTCAACACTGGCAACCAAGGTGGGATCCTGAGAAGACAAAGACCTCGTGGGGCATGGCGGCCATTTTTCAGCTGATTCATGAACCCAACCGTTCAAACTGTCAGTGAACCGAAATGGCCCACCAACCCCTATCCATCCCATTTTAACTGACCAAAGAAAAGTGGTCCTTGTATATGGGAAGATTCAACCTGAATCTGGTAGTGAACAGGATGAAAGCAGAATCCGATGAGAAAAAGAAGGCTTCCTTCTTGACCTATTGCGATCCAGAACTCTATGTCCACTGTACCTTCATGTCCGTAGTCCATCCGCTTTGCAAAGTGAAGAATAAAATTACCATTGTTTTCTCTTGGAAGTTTTGGCCAGGGATTGTTTACTTCCAGACTAGACAGTGAATCCATAATCTGACCACCAACTGTAACCTTCCCAGCTGACTGCCAACAGTGGGGGAAGCCAGATTTGCTCAATGACCTCATGATTCACTTCAGTGATTCCCTTAACAACGGTGGCAAACCAAGTTGTAAAGTGGGGCAAAGCTCACTTAGCCACTGCCTTGTTTAGCAATGGAAATTTTGGGCTCGATTGTGTTCTTAAGCCAAGGACTACCTATACAACATACTGCCTTACTCTCCTCAGCAACTCCATCTTTGCACAAAACATTCTAAAAGTCAAGCTGAGTCACATATCACCATTTTGTTATAGCCCTACAATCAACTCAGCAGAGACTAAAATCCAGGAAAAGCTTCCTTAGATCGATGGAAGACTTCGAAGAATTTGAAAGCAGAATGGACCTGTGGAAAACTACAAAGAACCAACAATGGATGGAACCAATGGAGGAGCTGGCACATGGGTCTGATCAAAACTGGGAAGCATGGAAGTTGTTAAATAGACTGTGCATGGGTACAACAAGATCCAGAGACACTCTAAACAAATGGGGTTATGCTACAGTTTCTGCCCTTCGCAATTGTGGTGACATGCAAACAGCAACACATGTACATATCTGCCCTTTGTGTCTTGATTGGTGAACCTTTGAGAACTTCATGGCAGCGCGACAGAACACAATTAATGTTGCAAGTTTCTGGGCAAGGTCTGTTTAACTTGTACATAATCTTATATTTTGTATTATAAAGAGCCCTGGTGGCACAGTGGTTGGAATGCAATATTGCAGGCTAACTCTGCCAACTACCAGCAGTTCGATCCTGATCGGCTCAAGGTTGACTCAGCCTTCCATCCTTCTGGGGTCAGTAAAATGAGAACCCCAGATTGTTGGGGGCAACATGCTGACTCTGTAAACTGTTTAGAGAGGGCTGTAAAACACTGTGAAGCAGCATATAAGTCTAGGTGCTATTGCTACGCCTTCCTTCCTTCCTTCCTTCCTTCCTTCCTTCCTTCCTTCCTTCCTTCCTTCTTCCCTCCCTCCCTCCCACCCTTCTCTCCTTATTCCTTCCTCATTCGCCTTCTTCATGGTGCAGTAGTTAGAATGCAGGATTGCAGGGTGACTCTGCCCACTGCCAGCAGTTCAATCCTGACTGGCTCAAGGTTAACAGCCTTCCATCCTTTCCAGGTCAGTAAAATGAGGACTCAGATTGTTGGGGGCAATGGGCTGACTCTGTAAACTGTTTAGAGAGTGCTGCAAAGCACTGTGAAGCAGTATATAAGTCTAAGTGCCATTGCTATTCCTCTCTCCCTCTCTCCCTTATTCCCTTTCTCGTTCTCCTTCCTCATGGTGCGGTGGTCAGAATGCAGTATTGCATGTTGCCCACAGCCTGGAGTTCAATCCTGACCGGCTCAAGGTTGACTCAGCCTTCCATCCTTCCGAGGTCAATAAAATGAGGACCCTGATTGTTGTTGGGTAATATGCCAACTCTGTAAATCACTTAGAGGGGGCTGTAAAGCACTGTGAAGCAGTATGTAAGTCTTAATGCTAGTGCTGTTTTAAATTTTATGTCACTTCGTATGCCTTATTTTAATTGTGATGCTTCTGACACGAGCAAAAAAAGCAATCTTCATTTTTTAAATCAATAAATGCACAGTACATTTTTTTTTCAGCCACTTTTCCAAGCAGCCAAAATTTGCTTTGCATATGCTTGCCCAGAATAAAATTGCACGTTTTCCCCCCCCTTGTCAGTTCTTGAATTCTGTCGCAATCCTTTGCCAAGTTATAAGATACTTTACAAACTAAGCATGACCCCGCTGTTTTTATATTTCCCCCTTATTACCTTTCCCTTTGTGCAACAGAATCATAATGTTGTTCTTGCACTCATCAAACACAGATGTTGTCTTCACACACAGAGGATCAAAAGTTGCACAGCCGGTTGGCAAACAAGCTGCATCTATAATTTAACATTTCTCCAATTTCTCAGTCCCTCTTTCCATTTTTCAATGTTTTCCCAGCATTTGCAGCTTCCTCTTTTTCTTGATTGCTATCGTTGAGAGCATTCCTTTTTCCACTCTTTGCTCTGTCACTATCATCCCAGGCCAAATGTCTCTTTCGGGCATCCTTCATTTCTGCTTCATCCCAAACCACCTCATCGCTTATACAGGTCTAACAAAATGAAATTCAATGTAGAGAAAAACAAAGTCCTACACTTAGGCAAGAAAAAACCAAAAAGACACATATAGACTGGCTGAAACCAGGCTTAATAGCAGTAACTGTGAGAGGGATCTTGGAGTCTTAGTGGACAACCAGCTAAACATGAGCCAACAGTGTGCAGTGGCAGCAAAAAAAGCCAATGCAATCCTAAATTGCATTAACAGAGAGATACAATCAAGATCAAGTGAGGTACTAATACCACTCTATAAAGCCTTAGTAAGACCACACCCAGAATACTTCATCCAGTTTTGGTCACCACACTATAAAAAGATGTTGAGACTCTAGAAAGAGTACAGAGAAGAGCAACCAGGATGATTAGGGGACTGGAAGCTAAAACATACGATGAACAGTTGCAGGAACTGGGCTTGGCTAGTCTAGGGAAGAGAAGGACCAGGGGAGACATGAGAGCAGTCTTCCAATATTTGAGGGGCTGCCACAGAGAGGAAGGGGTCAATCTATTTTCCAAAGCACCTGAAGGCCAGACAAGGAACAATGGATGGAAACTGAACAAGGAGAGACTCAACCTGGAAATAAGGAGAAATTTCTTGACAGGGAGAACAACCAACCCATGGAACAGAAGTTGCCTTCAGAAGTTGTGGGAGCTTCATCTCTGAAAGCTTTCAAGAAGAGACTGGACAGTCATCTGTCAGAAATGTGTAAGGTCTCCTACTTGTGTATGGGGTTGGACTAAATGTTCTACAAAGTTCCTTCCAACTCTGTTAATCTGTTAGGTAGCCTTCCACTTACAACAGGTCATTTAGTGACCATTTGAAGTTAGAAATGCACTGAAAAAAGTGACTTATGACCATTTTACACACTTACAACTGTTGCCATATCCCCATGGTCACATGATCAAAATTCAGATGGCGGTTGAATTGTCCCCGGGGTCATGTTATCAATTTTTGCAAACTTCTGACAAGCTAAGTCAATGGGGCAGCCAGATTCATTTAACAATTGTGTTGCTAATTTAACAACTGCAGTGATTCACTTAAGCACTCTGGCAATAATGGTTGCAAAAGTGGGACAAAATTCCCTTAAGTAATGTCTCACTTAGCAACAGAAATGTTGAGTTTGGTTGTGCTCATAAGTCAAGGACTACCTGCATTCTTAATTCCATTCACCTTTCCATGCATACCTATGAATAAAACTGTGCTCAAATCATGCCTTCAAAACAGACAGAACTTTTCTTAAAGTCGGTGCTCAGACTGTTATTTCTCTCATTTACCCTTGGACACAAACTCACTGATCCATTCCTACCCATCCTGTTCAAGTTGCCTAACTAGAATATTCTGCGACACAGATAACAGAATGAAGGGGTTTTTTGAGTTTTTTTTGTTTGTGAGGTTGTGCATGATCCTAATAGAAACTCATTTCTATGTTTTTAATTTCACACTGTCTGAATTTACACTCAGAAACCTTTTCTGAGTGTGAAAGGATACAAGGTGTGTGCTGTCCAGCCAGTTTAGAGTTAATGGGATAGTTAGTTAGGATTTGAGAGCTGTCCCCTTAAGGGAATGCATCATGGTAAATGTAGTAAGGTATCCTGGGAAATGTAGTCCATGTCATGTGGTCACATCTGTAATCCTGATTGGTCACTAAATTGACCCTTGTTGGGTTGGGGGAGGCTCCCTCACTCTAGCCTGAATCCTATACCATGTGGTCACTACAATTATCATCATGGTTATCATCATAGGGATGAGAGTTTATATCTTTCTACACTACAATTCAGAAATGCAAAGGATTGGACATTAAGAAGAACTTCATCATAACTGTGAGTTGACAGGATGCCCGATGAGCGTAATAAGCAGAACAACTTGCCTCCAGAAGTTGTGAATGCTCCAACACTGGAAGTTTTAAGAAGAGATTGTACAACCATTTGTCTGAAATGATATAGCAGGGGTTGGACTAGAAGACCTCCAAGGTCCCTTCCAAGGCTCTATTCTATTCTGTTATTCTAGTCTAGTCTAAAGAATATATCATGTAAAGAATGGGCCCTCTTTATGCACTCTTTGGCAAAAAATAATAATAATTACTTTTAAATATCCAGCTCATTTTTCTTTAAATAAGACAATATCATACATTCAGCCAATTCTCTCAGTCTTTCCATCAGCCACAATCAAGTTTTACTCTTGGTCCATGTGTACATATGAATAGACTTATGCTTCAACCACTTATTCAAAACAAACAGTCCTTTTTCTAGGAAAAGACTCAGTTAATCGTCACTATTCTCATTCATTCTTGGTTCTCCAAGTAGCCCAGTTACTTTTTTTTACCCCTGTGCATTCAAAGTTTCTTTCCATCTTCCTCTTCACAGGATCTTTTCTAATTCTGTTCAAAGACACAAAATTACTGTCTAGCTGGATTGGCGGCAGCTTTTTCAGTTCTCACAATGATGCCCTTGTTCTCTGATATAGTTGTTCTATGAACACTTTGAGGTCCATATATGGCCTATTAAAAAAAAACCCAGAGTGTATTAATGTGTTTGTGTGTGTATATCCGACTCCCTGGGCAGTCCCAACCATCAAACAAAGCCATTAGAATAAAGATGATTAAAGGGAAAAAGATAAATGATGACAAGAATTCTACCGTTGCTAAATGTCAGACTTCCCAGATAGACCAGACAGGGGAGAAAACAACTGGATTCTACAACATCTGCTATACAGGATGAGAATTTGAGGTGGGGTTCAGGTCTCTTCTGAGTTTTTTCTCCACCCCTTATGCAATTATGGGCTAAGGCAAAGGTAACGGTAAAGCCTTGGTGGTGCAGGCTGTTAAATGCCTAGCACTTAGTTCCAGCTGCCTGCAATTACTGCAGGCTCGAATCCCACCAGGCTCAAGGTTGACTCAGCCTTCCATCCTCTCGGGGTAGGTAAACTGAGGACCCAAGATTGTTGGGGGCAATTAGCTGACTTTGTAAAAATGCTGCTTAGTAATAAGCAGGCATATGCAATGGAAGGAAGGCTATTGCTGAGCGCATTGGGTTGTGCTCCAAAGATTGTAAGCTGCCCTGAATCTCCGGAGAAGGGCGGCATATAAATATGAATAAATAAATAAATAAATAAATGTTTCCCTCACACATATGTGCTAGTCGTTTCCAGCTCTAGAGGGCGGTGTTCATCTCCGTTACAAAGCCGAAGAGCCAGCGCTGTCCGAAGACATCTCCATGGTCATGTGGCCGCCATGACTAAACGCCGAAGGCGTATGGAACTCTGTTACCTTCCCACCAAAGGTGATCCCTATTTTTCTACTTGCATGTTTTATGTGTTTTCAAACTGCTAGGTTGGCAGAAGCTGGGACAAGTGATGGGAGCTCACTCCATTATGCGGCGCTAGGGATTCGAACTGCCAAACTGCCGAAGTTTCCGATCAACAAACTCAGCATCTTAGCCACTGAGCCACTGCGCCCCTTTCAATTATCGGCTCTTCCCTTTTTATCTAATCATGCCCTAGGCACCATTTCCTCACCCTGTTTCCCAAGGTCTTCCTCACCTACCTTTCCAGTAGCAGAGGCTGGATCAGAAAACCTTCAGGCTTCCTTCCAATCCTATAATTCTATGATTCTGCAAATGAAAATGGATGGAAGCTTATTGTCCCTTGCTGAGGGCCTGGATGAAAAGCCAAGACTTCACCATTTTTTTCCTAAACAACAGCAGAATGAGAGCTATATGGATTTTGAAGGCAGCAAGGCACCATAACAGGAAAAAAAAACATGCTACCATGCACAAGATAGATGACATTATTTAATCAAAGGAGCCCAGAACATGACAATCCTGCAAAATCAAATCAGCTGGTCAGATATTATTCCCCACCATCCAATCAGAGCTGAAAAAACTTCTTGGATGAGAAGCAAAACAAAACTAAACAAAACTAAACAAGAAACTCCAGTTGCCTCCTGAAAATGCAACTTTGGGACAGCCATAGCATGGATGACTGAGAATCTCTACAGACTTTTAGCTATACAATTTGGGATGAACACTCTTGGAATGGTGTGTGGGGTAGGAATGGATTTCCAGAAGAAAAAATTGCAGACTACAGGAACCAGGAGCACTACTCAGGTGACTCTGAGGATACAGATAAACCTCCAAGCAGCCTCAATGACTCTCTAAAAGGATGCAAATGACCAGCTGTCTGCAAGGAATTTAAACCTTCCCATTCCCCATTATCCTGTCAGAAGCTTCTTGGATGAGAAGTGAAACTTCTTCAAAGAGAAAACAAGAAAGTCCAGTTTTTTTAAAAATTACATTTATATGCCACCCTTCTCCAAAGACTCAGGGCAGCTTACAATTTTTGGGATACAACCCAATGTGCTCAGCAATCGCCTTCATTCCATTGTATATGCCTGCTTATTACCAAGCGGCATTTTTACAAAGTCAGCTTATTGCCCCCAACAATCTTGGGTCCTCAATTTACCTACCCTGAGAGGATGGAAGGCTGAGTCAACCTTGAGCCTGGTGGGATTCGAGCCTGCACTAATTGCAGGCAGCTGGAACTTAAGTGCTAGGCATTTAACAGCCTGCACCACCAAGGCTCCTTGGCCTCTTGAAAAAGCCCCTTTGGGTTCCCCTTGTTTAATTCCCTCCAGGTTCCTGACTCCAAACACCAACACCATCGTTCTGGTGATGAAACAGTTAAGGCCAATCCAGCCTTTGGAAATTACTCTATGGCGGGCCTAAAACACTGGCTCTATCGATGGAAGTACCCTGGCATTTTCCATCATTTCGGACCACTTTATTAAACTTCCTGAAACAGCAGGAGACCACCTTAAAGGCTAATGGCTGCTTCGTGCCAAATTAGTCCCTAGACTTTGGTGAAGCTGCCAATGTAGAGAAGTCATGCCTGTGCTCATAAAAGCAGATATTCACCACCCACCGAGAAGCCATCAGTTCGTGGATTTATTCTATTTATTTTGTGACGTCACGTCAGGTAAAGTTCTTTCCTGAAACTTCGCGTCGCAGCTGAAAACACCTCCAAGCAACACATTCAGCTCTGAAGTCTGCTTTCTATTACGGTACTTAAAATCTTACTCTTCTACGCAGCCTCGTAGTGAACGTGGAAGTGTTTTGCCCTTCACTTCGGGAGCATTAAAATATTTTCAAAGCGGTATCATCTAAGAAAAAGATGATAATCTATTATCTGATGCCATCACTCAATGGCACGATGCCAATGCTCGTTGCTCCTGGGAAAATCCTTTGTCTCTTCCTATGGAGACCATGTGAGGTAGCACCTCTGGGAAAAGAAATATAATGACTTGTGAAGCTCTCCAAGAAATTAGGTCACCCGAATGGCAAGGGACCAATGCTTTGGCTTGGCTACATGACAATTTCATGTGTTCGTATTCTAACGACATTTAAATACACAACTGGGGACCAGGAGTTCAAATATGTGCAAGTTCTGCGCAGTGGTGGGATTCAAATTGTTTTACTACCAGTTCTGTGGGTGTGGCAGGCGAAGGATACTGCAAAATCCCCATCCCCTCCCCACCCCACTAACCTGCTTTCCAGCTCCCCCCCCCCAATTTTTTTTATTTATTTTGACAACAAACATTGACAAATACAAACATAAAACATCAAGTAAAACTATATTTCCATTATATACAGTGTGTCGGATGGTACATATCTCTTGTGCACAATATCAACAGTTTTTCTCTTCTAGTTTAGAATAAACTTCATATTATATAAATCAATTATGCATATTATATTATTATTATTAACTCCTTATTAGACTATAATTATACATTCACGTCATCCTTTTTGAGCAAATCTCAACTTTTACAAAACCTAATTTATATTATCACATATTATAATCATTATATTCATTATATTTATAATAATATATCATTACATTGTCTTATCTTTACTATTATATTATATTTATATTGTAATATATTTTATTTCCCTATTTTCTTATCTAGCCATTGATAAAATAAATCCCATATTTTATAATATTGTTTATCTTCTTGCTCTCTCATTTCTAATGTCAATTTACTCATTTCTGCACATTCCATTATTTTCTTAATCTCTTCCTCTTCTACTGAAATTTTTTCACTTTTCCAGTTTTTAGCAAATACAATTCTAACTGCTGTTAAAACATTTATAATCAAATATGTCAATTCTCTACTGTATCCTTCAGGTAAGTTACCCAATAAAAATATCTCTGGTTTCAAATCTATATGCTGTTTTGTCATTTTTTTCCAGCCATGTATAAATTTTAATCCAGTATCTTTTGGCTCCCACACACATCCACCACATATGGTCTGAAAACAATATTCTCAAACAACTACACCTGTTAAATATACTCCTGAAATCCAGAAATGAGGAAATTCAGCGGGAACACAATTCAGGAACTTGTATCTTAGTGAAAAAAATGGCAGTATCAGTCAGATATGGTATATGTTTTTATGCTAGACAAAGTGAAAGGAGAAGCATCCATAGAGATTAAATATAAGTTTTTAAAATTTGGGGGTACTTTTTTAAATATCTCCCTCAAAGTTCATTGACCAAAGTTGTCAAGAAAAAGGGAGACAGTATATTCAAACAGGAACTCTACAGAGGAGCAACACAACTAATATCTATAACATGTGGTTAATGCTTGACACTGCATGTTTATAGCCCTTCACCAGCGATATGTCTTGTGAAAAGCTGTAACTCAGCAGCTTCTGATAATCTTCTCCAAGCATCAAGGACATTATTATTCTCCTAACAGCAGTGACCTGTATATGGTCATCCACGTGCTTGAACTAAGAGTTCAATGGTGAGGAGAGGGGCTGACATCAAGGAAGGAAGGTGGATTTATTTTTCTTTTGCTTCTTAAGACTTGTGAACGATGAGTATTTCAATACCTTGAAGTCATGAACGATGAGTCGTTCAATACCTTATTTATGTCCGTCTGCCTTAGGCACTAGACACAACCAATGCGATTTGTTTTTTGACTGGAACCTGCCTTCTGCATCCATCAGTGTTCCTTCATCTGGACATCTTGAAAATGTGTGGACTTCAACTCCCAGAAGCTGGCTGGGGAATTCTGGGAGTTGAAGTCCACACATTTTCAAGTTGCCAAGTTGAGAAACATTGACATCAAATATGCTGTTATTTTTCTTGAAACCAGAAATATTTTTGTTGGGTATATTGTCAGAAGGGGCTGGGTATATTGTCAGAAGGGGCTGTATATTTAATTTTGCATGTATTGACAGCTAGCAAGGATTGTATTTGCACAACGTTGAAAAAATAGGAACGCCCCATGAGATGAGGATGTAATTTGGAAAATACTAGACTGTGCAGAGATGGATAGATTGACATTAAAAATAAAAGATAAAGAAGACACAGAATATTATTCAACATGGAATAGATTCTATGAGTGTCTAGAGATAACAGGTAGAAATTAGGTGAAGAAAGATTATTGTTACATAAGAATTAAATACAAAAAGGGTTGACAATTAGAAATATATTGATATAATTAATAGAATCACAAATAAGCTAATACAAGCAACTCAGTGAAAATTGTTTTGTTACACTATCATAATTGTTACTAATATATATGTTGATATTTCTGTTTGTTTTTTCTTTTTCTTTTTCGTAAATGACATGCCCTGACAATACACTGTATTCAAAATCTTTATGAATAAAACTAAAACATATATTCAAAAAAAAAAGAGAGAAACATTGGCATCAGATATGATGTTATTTTCCTTCTGTATCAAACCTATCTTGATCTGCTATTTGAAACTCTTCTAATCTTGTGCATCTTGGTGAGATGGTAATTCTTAATCCATCCTGCTTGTTTAGATGCTCCCCTATCAAGTCTTTGTGTACCTTTATGCTGAACCTCAAAAGTATTGGTTACCCACGGTGGTACCTAAGACGAATGGGGAAAATCATTGAAATGATGACAGCTGTCCAGAAATAGGTGTAAAATCTATAATCTATGAAGATGAACGCTAGGACTCATACCCTACGTTTTTCGACGGTTACAATTTTTCCAAAATTTGCTCCAGACAGAGAGCTTTCTATATTCAACCACTGTTTGGAAACATTTTTTTTTCATTTCTACTTGGCTTTGAAGAACAAATTCAATTTACATGTGAAACTCCACCCTCCACCTCTGTCTACCCAGGCAAGCGGGACCCTGGTGGTCCCAATGATGCCTTTCATTGACTGTCAACATCAAAAGATTGATGGGGTTTACTAATTCCTCTTTTTTTTTTCTTTTGCCCAAATGCTTTTCCACCCCTGGTGGAGTTATGTGCATGACTGATGACCAATCAGAGCTGAACCCGTGACCAAGTCAGGAAAACAACATTCAATTCATGTTTTCTTTATAATCCAAACAGCGGCAAGGACTGACATATTATGTGCCTCCTCCAGTCCTAAAAATGTAGAATCTCTCAAAGCCTCATTTGTCATCTAAAGTAATTTTCTTGCAAGTCAAGCTGGTGACATCATAAACTTCTCCATGAGGTTTTCTTGGCAGAAGAGAAAATTGTTTCTTCAGCTTCCTGCACTGACTAGCCAATTATGAGAACTGTTACAGGTCTAGGATTTCTTAGTGGTTGCCCCATTCAAGAGTTAGACTAGAATAACAGAGTTGGAAGGGACCCTGGAGGTCTTCTAGTGCAACCCCCTGCTTAGGCAGGAAACCCTACACAACTTCAGATAAATGGTTGTCCAATCTCTTCTTAAAAGTCTCCAGTGTTGCAGCATTTACAACTTCTGGAGGCAAGTCGTTCCACTGATAAATTGTTCTAACTGTCAGGAAATTTCTCCTTAGTTCTAGGTTGCTTCTCTCCTTGATTAGTTTCCACCTGTTGCTTCTTGTCCTTCCCTCAGGTGCTTTGGAGAATAGCCTGACTTCCTCTTCTTTGTTGCAGCCTCTGAGTTAATTCCGTACAAGGCTATTTTGGGAGATGAGCCAAGATGGATTAGGTGCTATCTTATCTACATTGTGGCAATGGTCAAGATTGAGTAGATGCTACTTTACCAACCTTGTGGCTCATAGGGTCACTGTTCCCATTCTGCTTGCTAGGTTATTGAAACTGGTAGTTTTTTTTTTAATTAAGCAGAAATAATGATGTAAAAAGTAGGTAATAAGTACCTACTTTTTAGTAGATAATCCTGGTGGTGTCCTCAGGCTGAGAACGTAACATTAATTAAGAGGTTTTTTTTTTGTATTTTTACAAATGTACCTGAAGAGATTTTTTTTTTAATGAAAGTTGTGTAATCATGCAAAACGTTAGAGTTCGCAGCAGAAATTCAAGTCCAGAAAACACACAGACGACTGGTTCAGCAGGATCATTAACTTCTTTATAAACATAATAATATGAGTAAAGTTTACACTACCAGTTGTAGATTCTTTCAACGTAACATAAGCAAAAACACAAGCAGCAACTTCAGGAGCTCAGAACAGTTTCAGCAAGCAAGCAAGTTAGTTTCTCTTTCAGAATTGAGAGCTAAACCACACCCAGACTCTCAGCCCTCAATTGACTGAGTCTGTTAACCATGTCTCTGCCAGTTAATGAATATACTCTGACACAAAAGCAGCCTTCTTTGATATTTTATTATCTTTGTGTCAATTTTTATAGAGATTTCCCCCCCCTTAACCTAGCCTTTTCTATATTTGACAATGCAATCCTACACGTACTGCTTAGAAATAATTTTGTTTGGCAGAAAGTATTTTTAATACACGAATGTAGAATTTCCATCCTAAGGGAAACTTAGTTCAATCCACTTGCTGACATGGTGGCTGAATAATCTTCCTCTCATCTCTTTTTCTTACACTGGACGCTACACTTCATGGCCCATGAGCTTTTGTCACTTCTGAATATCTTCAGTATTGCCTCCAGAGTCACCTTGTCCAAAATGTAGTGACCAAATATTGCAAGTATAATATAATCAAATTCCACTAGAAACCAAGGAAGAAGCTGGATTGAGCCTTCAGAATAAGAACCTGCAAATTTTTAAAAAGGTAATCAAATCTCTCTCTATATATATAAAAGCGAAATACCACTCACGCATCTACACAAAATCTCCAGAACTGTAAAGCCTACAGACTTAAAATTTGGCACGTATGTTCCTCTTGGTTTCTAGGTGCTCACTAGAAAGGATTTTTCCAAATGACCACCAGAGCATTAGTATTTTGTATATTGTTATTATTAACATTAAACACCCATGCTAAGGTTTCAGTTTACAGCCCTCTCTCCACCTGACACCCAGATGAATACTGCTGATCCAGAAATCCAAAAAGCCAAGCAGAGGAGAGGAGTCTCAGTTTCAGTTTCACAGCACCAAGCAGCTTTAGTACAGAACAGTTGAGCTAAGCCACACCCAGGCTCCTTGCTGTCTCCTTCTTGCTCACACAGCAAATACTGTTTCAGTTTCCAAACAGCCCTCAACTCTCTGACACACTGACAGGACACTAGCCAGATGAATACTGATGGATGCTGATAGGCAGAGGCAGAATTTTTTCCCCTTATTTTCCTCCCCAAAAGCTAAGCTTCATAGCGAAGCATGGGTATCGAGCTGGTAATCAATAAAGGTTACTAGTGGCAGGATAAACATCTTTCTCAGAAGGTTTCCGTGACTACAAGTCCACCTCCTGTCTTGATCTATGGCTTGGTAAGTACTGCTGCCTATCTTCCAGAAGATTTTCCAGGAATCCTGACATATTGCTGAGGGTCAAATGGCAGATACATTTACTAATTTTTTATTAGACAAAGATAGGATTCCCAAAGCCTGTCAATTAAAAGCATAAACCAGCTGAGTGACTTGGGCCAGTCATTCTCTTTCAGAAATGGTGTAGGGTCTCCTGCTTAGGCGTGGGGTTGGACTAGATGACCTACAAGGCCCCTTCCAACTCTGTTAATCTGCAAATCTGTAAAGCTCAATCCAACTAACCTCACAGGTCATTGTTGTGCAGGAGAAGGTGTGTTGGATATGTTCACTGCCTTGGGTTGTTTATAAAAATAATAAAGGCAGGTTACAAGTAAATGAAAAAATAAATAAAATGTTAAAAAGAATGGCAGATATACCGGCCGTTGAGTGCTGAGGTAAAGGCTGGCCATTCTTGTGAGGCAGACCTATCTCACAAGAAATAAACAGAATCAAACTTACGAAAAGAAAAATTGAGAAGGTGTCTCCTTTTTCTCTTCAAATGGTGTGTATAAAACAATCAGTGCAAAGGAGATTTAAAAAATAGAACTGTTCAAAACCAGACGTGGGGTGTAAGAAAAAGAACCTCCTGTCAAAAGATTTAAGGCTCGAAGGATAAGGATCTGCTACAAATGCAGAAGCAACTCTCGACATAAACAGGTGCCAATTTGCATAAAACCCACAGGACTGAGCTTGCACGCAGACCATAATCACCGAAAACAATAAATTAGACTTAAACCCACAGAAAAAAGAAATTAAAATTCAATGCGGTTGTTAGTTAACGTTTCCCAACTCCTTTAGCATATGGAAAACGGTTGGAACAGGTGTTACCTGTAGCAGTGTGTCACCTGGAAGATCTTTCTTCCTGCAAATTCCAGCTTTAATCAAGAGGTGAAGGGGGAATCATAGATGTTTTCTCACCTACCATTCAACCTCAGATATAATACCTTGCCCTCTTTTCTTCTGGAATTCTCTTACTGCGGTAAAATATTTTCTTCTTTTTATTGTCACCTTTTCCAAAGTTTGTGGCTATTGAACGTAACATGGTTATAAAGCTCAGCCTATCTCTTATCAAGTATATTGATTTTCATCAACCATACCAGTGGTGGGATTCAAAAATTTTTTACTAGCGGTTCTGTCGGTGTGGCATGGCTTGGTGGCTGTGGCAGGGGAAGGTTACTGCAAAATCCCCATTCCCTCCCCACCCCACTAACCTGCTTTCCAGCTCTGTTCTCCTGTGCAGGGCATCAAAAGGAGACCCAGCCAATCAGCTGGGACTCAATGGGAGGCAGAGAATAGATGGAGGTGGGGCCAGTCAGAGGTGGTGTTTGTCGGTTCTCCAAACTACTCAAAATTTCCACTACTGGTTCTCCAGAACTGGTCAGAACCTGCTAAACCCCCTCTGAACCACACAGTTATTAGAAAGGTTCTAAGTGGATCCAGGCTATGTGCCCATCAACATGTTTCTTGTCACCCACCCAACTTCTGCCTTATTTATTGTTTCAGGTTCTTTTAGTTCGAACTATGAATGGAGAACATCCAGCAAAGCTTAAGTGCCAGCCTTAAGCATGACCTTTAATTTCCAGGCATTCTTTAAAAAAAAAAGAGAATAAGATACAGAATAGGGCATGGCTTTCTGCTCCAGGCTTTGCTGCCTTTCGATAAATGGGTAGTTTTGTAGCTGGCAGTACCACCCTGGCAAACGTTTAGTGAGTTGGCCCAAAACAAGCTGCCTCTTTGGTCCCCAAACTGGCAGCCTCTGGGCTTTGCACAAATTTCATTTGCACTTGCACTGGTGCACTTGAATTCCAAAATATAAATCTGCACAGCAACAAGGAATTATTTGAAAACGTAAGCAGAAATTGTAGGCCTCAACTGACAATCAAGGAGAAAGAAGAAGGCAAGAAGATAAGAAGAGAAAGGAGGAAGAAAAGAGAAAGAGTGGAAGGGAGAAAGATAAGAAAGGAAAGAAGGGAAGAGGAAAAAAAGAGGAAGGCTTGACTAAAGAAACTGGGCATGTTAAGTCAATGGTGGACAAGGCAGGATTTTCAGAATTCAAATGTACACTAAGACCTGTTCGCTGTTTAAATTATAGGAAGGCAGATTATTCTGACTCATGACTAGGAAAAAAGGAAACCTTTGGGAATTCAATCAATCGTCCAGAAAGGAAGCAGGGGTTTAGGGTGTGTGACCTTGCAGCTTTCTTTTGACTGGCGATGACAGGATCCTGTTACTTCCTCCATCCTTTGGGTGGGGGCATGGAAGGTTGACACTTCTTCGTCTTCTACTTGAAGGTCTCCAGTGATGGCGCTCCCACAACTTCCGAAGGCAAAGCTGTTCCATTGGTTGATTGATCTCCCTGTCAGAAAGTTTCTCCTTATTTCCAGTTTAAAACTCTCCTTGTTCAGTTTCCATCCATTATGCCTTGTCTGGCCTTCAGGCGTTTTGGAAAATAGCTTGACCCCCTTCCTCCTCTCTGTGGCAGCCCCTCAAACATTGGAAGACTGCTATCATGTCTCCCCTGGTCCTTCTCTTCCCTAGACTAGCCAGGCCCAGTTCCTGTAACCATTCTTCATATGTTTTAGTCTCCAGTCCCCTAATCATCCTGGTTGCTCTTCTCTGCACTCTTTCTAGAATCTCAACGTCTTTTTTATCGTGTGGTGACCAAAACTGGATGCAGTACTCTAGGTGTGGTCTTACTAAGGCTTTATAGAGTGGTATTAGTATCTCCCTTGATCTTGATTGTTTCCTCTGTTAATGCAATTTAGGATTGCATTAGCGTTTTTGGCTGCTGCTGCACACTGCTGGCTCCTATTTAGCTGGTTGTCCACTAAGGCTCCAAGATCCCTCTCACAGTTACTGCTATTGAGCCTGGTTTCACCCACTTGTGGGAAACTTGAGTTAGTTTGAGAGGGCCCCTCAATTTTCTGCATGGACACTACTGGAAGGGATCCCTGTCACTGGATTTAAGTGAAGACTGAGCGGTCATTTGTTTGGGAAATTTTAATCAGAATAGCAGAATAACAAAGCTGGAAGGGACCTTAGAGGTCTTCTAGTCCAGCCCACTGCACAAGCTGGAGACTTTATACCAGGGCTGTCAAACTCGCCGCACGCCAGCCGGATGGGTCACACGCTGGCCACACCCATGCCTGGTTTAGCAAAGGGGGAAAAAAGTCATGATAATGTCACCTGACAACACCGTGATGATGCAAGTTTGACACCACCTGCCTTCTACCTTTCCAGACAAATGGCTGTCTAGTCTCTTCTTAAATATCTCCAGTGATGGAGCTCCCACAACTTTTGAAGCAGTGGTGGGATTCAATTTTTTTTACTACCAGTTCTATGGGCGTGGCTTGGTGGGCGTGGCATGGCTTAGTGGGTGTGGCTTGGTGGCCCTGGCAGGGGAAGGATACTGTAAAATCTCCATTCCCTCTCCACTCCTGGGGGAAGGTTACTACAAAAATCCCATTCCCTCCCCACCCCACTAACCTGCTTTCCAGCTCCGTTCTCCTGTGCAGGGCAACCAAAGAAGACCCAGCCGATCAGCTGGGACTCAGTGGGAGGCAGAGAATTGATGGGGATGCAGCCAGTCAGAGGTGGTATTGGCTGGTTCTCTGAACTACTCAAAATTTCCACTACCGGTTCTCCAGAACTGGTCAGAACTGAACTGAACACCATCTCATTTTGAAGGCAAGTTTTCCACCAGTTAATTGTCCCCCAAGTTTGGAAATTTCTCCTTAATTCCAGGTTGCTTCTCTCCTTGATTAGTTTCCATCCAATATTTCTTGTCTTGCCTTCTGGTACTCTGGAAAACAGGCTGACCCCTTTTTTTTTTTTTAATTATTTATATGCCGCCCTTCTCCCAAGACTCAGGGCGCTTACAATTTTTTTAGGATACAACCCAGTGTGCTCAGCAATAGCCTTCTTCCATTGTATATGCCTGCTTATTACTAAGCGGCATTTTTACAAGGTCAGCTTATTGCCCCCAACAATCTTGGGTCCTCAGTTTACCTACCCGAGAGGATGGAAGGCTGAGTCAACCTTGAGCCTGGTGGGATTCGAGCCTACAGTAATTGTAGACAGCTGGATCTTAAGAGCAGGCATTTAACAGCCTGAGCCACCAAAGCCACCTTTTCTTTGTGGGTTCTTGCATTGAGTGGGGGAATTCAAGTGAGGCCTGCATAGCCCAATCTGACCTGATTAATGAAGGTGACTGCAAACAGACAATCTTTGAACTTCTCTATCGGATGAGAAGTCTAAGAGTCACCGGAAGGTCTTCAGCCCAGCACATGCACAAACAATCATCATCAAAGTGGCTGGGGATATTTATTATAAAATAAATGCAAAAACCATTTTTTCCCCTAAAAAAAATAAAAAATAAATCTGCAGCTGTAAAAGCAGTTTTAACTTGCATGGTATCGGAGGAATTAAGCAATAAAAACAGCTGTAATGAATGAAAAACAACCCAACCCTTCTGCTTTGGTCTATGGTTTCCTATAAAAGGCTTATACAATGTTGTTTATTATAGAAGTGAAAAGTAAATTCCCTCTTAGGGAAGATTTTAGAGTGTTTCTTGGTGGAATCTCCCATAAACCATGCACACATCCACACACGTTGACTCGTGTCCAAAAAATGCAGGTGGTCCAAAACGCAGTGTCCACTGATGCTTCTCTTAAAACAGGGGTGTCAAACTCAAGCCCGCAGTCCGGATCTGGCCCATGGGGTGCTTAGATCTGGCCCGCGAGGCTGCCCTGGAAACAGCGAAGGATCGGCCCGTGGTGCCTCTGCCAGCGAAAATGCAGCTCAGGAGGCCCACATGTGCGTGGCACAAAAGCAACAAAGTCACAAAAATAGGTAAAGTCCCTTTAATTCCTCCAACTTGGCCTCCAGTGTCCAATTATTATCAGCTGGAGAAAAATCTCTCACAAGAACAGTTTTTAAAAGAAAGAAATTCCATCCAAACTCAAAGTACATATAAATTATAAAGAAAAATCAACACAAACCAAACCGCAGCAATTAACGAGACAGGGCAAGATAAGGGATTGAAGACGTAAAAAGATAATGAAATACACACACTTGGGAGGACGCTAGAACTCAGATAAGACTTGACAAACCAGAATAATTTCATGCTTTGCTTCCAGCAACTTTGCCATACACAGTTTGCCCTTTTAAACAGTCTCCCCAGCTGCAGCCCATGAAGGGGATCAGGGCCCTTTCCTCCCCCGTAAACCACATTGTTCCCTTATCCATTCCTCCTTGCATGCCCTAGGATGGAGAGGGGATGGGCCTGGGTCTTCCTCTGAATGCCCAGCCAGCCTGTGCCCTTCCCAGTTTCCTCCACAGCCACCAGAGTCACACTCCCACTCCCTGTCAACTGTTCCACCTCTCCCTCAGAATCAGATTCCAACTAGGGCATGACAGCAGCCCTCTGCTGGCAAAAACAGAGCTTGGGAGAGGGGCTCTCCCAAGCCCCATTTTTGCTGGCAGAGCTTGGGCCACCACAGGTGCCCCCAATACGAGTGAGGTTGAGTTGACCATGCCCACATTAGCCACACCCTCCCGGCCCCTGAGGTAAAACACATCCCTGATGTGGCCCTCAATGAAATCGAGTTTGACACCAGTCCTAAAAGAACAACGCTGTCTGCCAATTGCCCCTGGGACACAATTAAATATGGCGGCACTGATCTTGAAAACCCTCAAGGCTCAGGGCAGTGTTTCTCAAATGTGGCCATTTTTAAGCCATTGAGGTGGACTTCAATGCCCAGCATGCATCTTTCCAGCCCCATTTATACATGACTCAAGGTACCCTGCTAAAAATTGCCAACATTAATTAAGAAATGAAACAGGCTAATAATCGGTCCGCTGGAGGTGAGCGTAACATGACTTTCTCCATTGCAAACTTTGTATTTTGGGACAGCTTGGCTTCTGTGAAGCCTCCTTCCTTCTGGCATTTTGTAAAGCTGTTAACCCTGCTTTTAACCACAACTGGTTGTTCTTGGTAGCCATCTGATTCACTGCATGCTTGTCTTTTGGTTCTTATTCTGGACATAAACAGTTTCAACTTCCACCCTCAAACGACGCTATAGGGCACCGCACATCAGAAAAAACTAGACACAAGAACAGTTTTTTCCCCGGTGCCATCACTCTGCTAAACAACTAATTCCTACAACACTGTCAAACTATCTAAAAAGGCAGTATTACCATCCTTTCTCTCGTGCTACCTATCCCTTATCTTCTTATGACTATAACTTTGTTGCTTATCACTATTGTTGCATGTTCATTGAGAGCTTATGCACTGGAAACAAATTCCTTGTGTGTCTAATCACACTTGGCCAATAAAGAATTCTATTCTATTCTATTCTATTCTATTCTATTCTATTCTATTCTATTCTGTGTCTTTACTCCAACTTGTGCTGCTTAGAGTAGGCAACAGAAACCATGAAATGAGAGGAGAAGGAAAACATTTGTATTATTGTTTGAAAGTTATAAATAATTCCTGAGCAAGATGTTCTCCTTGGTAGCTATTTATGCTCCTGGCTCTTGATATGTTGGAGAATCTGTCTATTTGGCTGTCCCTTTGGTACTTGGAGATCCAACATTCTAGATTCGGCAAAAGCAGCATGAATGAAGACATGAAGCAGCCTTCTCCATGCCAGAAGGAATACAAGTGGTTCCTTTCACAGCCTTAATGAAATCATTAATTATGTCAGCAGCTCAAGTGATAGATCTCCAAATGCTTCACACAGCCTTTGCTACCTTCACATTTCCACAGGAGGTCTTCTCACACAGATGTTGCTCAACACAAATAGCCCTATAGATCCATAGATTCCTCCTTCAATTACTTTTTTTTTTTGCTTTGCCCTTTTAAAAAAAAAAAAACTTAGCCGGCATTTCAGTCCCCAAAAGTTGACCATCTCATTGCATCCTGTGTTGGTACCATGATGCAATTGAAACTAGCTTTTGGATCCCCAAATATACCGCAAATCATACGCATACAGGGGATGCTTTCAATAGCCTGCTTTCATTTTAGTTAAAATTTACCCCGAGCTCCTTTCCAATATTTCAAGGTAGTTTTTAGCACCTTCCAGCAGGATTTTTTCTTGATGTAAACATTCACATATGTTTACCTTCCCAGAGACCTTGCTAAAAAAAGACTCTTATGTATAAGCTAGTATCTGAGCTTCCCCGAGCCGAGAAGGAATTCAATGTTTCCAGGAAAAGTGAGGGAGAAAGCCAACTCTATTTTCAATTAGAAAGGGAGATAAAGTTCCATTACCTGTTGTTTTTTAGTTCTGCTGATTTACGGCAGGAATACTATGGCACTCCGACTTGCTTTAGATCAGCCTTCACCTCAGGTCCTTTCATCAAGGATTCTATGTAGGGGTGGGCTGTTACCAGTTTGGACTGGTTCGGGTGAACTGGTAGTTCCGGCGATCAGTTGGCCCTGCTCACCCACCCCTGCATTAGTATGTCCTATATTTCCATGTTTTGCAGCCCATCTGAGTCACACAGCCTGTGATGACCCAGGGTGGGATACAAAACAAACACAGTCATAGAAAACAGGTGAAGCCCCTTTTATTTCTCACTTTGCTTCCAAGCTCCGAATATTCTTGACAGAAGACAAAAAACTCCCACACAAACAGTTACAAGAAGAAGGAAAAAAGCAACACAAACCAGGCAAGATAAGGGCTGGAGGATGTCCACAGATAACACACACTGGGAAGGACGCCAAATTCAGAGAGGAACCATAAACTAGAGATATTTCCACACTTTGTTTCCAGCACTCGCCCATATGCAAGTCCATCCTCTTATTCAGTTGTCACAGCTGCAGCCCATGAAGAGGATCAAGGCCCTCCCCTCCCAAGTAGATCATGTCTCTCCCTTATCCTCTTCTCCTTGCGTGCCCTAGGATGGATAGGGGATGGGCCTGGGTCCTCCTCTGACTGCCCAGCCAGCCTCTGCCCTTCCCCAGACTCCTCCACAACCTCCGGAGCCACACTTCCACTCCCTGTCGGCTGTTCCTTCTCTCCCTCAGAGTCAGTCTCCACCAGGGGCATGACATTGCCGCACCTCAGCTGCTTTACTCATCGAGGCTGCAGTAGAAGGTACATTTTAGACACAAGTGGTATTCAGCCAGTTCTGACCAGTTCTGGAGAACCAGTAGGGGAAATTTTGAGTATAGGAGAACCGGCAAATACTGCCTCTGACTGGCCCTGCCCCCATCTATTCTCTGCCTCCCGAGTCCCAGCTGATTGGCTGGGTCTTCTTTGGTTTCTCTGCACAGGAGAACGGAGCTGGAAAGCAGGTTAGTGGGGTGAGGTGGGAATAGGGATTTTGCAGTATTCTTCCCCTGCCACACCCATCAAGCCACACCATGCCCACCACGCCCACAGAACCAGTAGTAAAAAAAAATTAAATCCCACCCTGCTTTTAGAGCTGAAAATGGGTGATTTTAAAACACTGCATGCGTGCTCACCAAACCACTTGTTACACTGGTTGAATCCCACCACCGATTCTACGTCCATCCCATGAGAATCCAGTTGAAAGTCCTCCCAAAATCAAAGTCTTCAGGTTTCTTTTGTTACTTGTGAAGTGTACTCTTGTATCCCAGCCCATTGTTGAGGCAATTCAATCCGTGGCCTTAGCAGTCAAATCCCATCTGTCAATATTGGGGCCTCCAACAATTCCAAGCTTCTCAGGATGTTATTTCTGTAGTTTATTGAACAGGCTTATGTATCCCAGAAGTCCGGAGATGAAAAATAATCAGCGAACACAATTTATTACAAAAATAAGGGAAGGCTAATAATATGCAGGACAATCAGCTAAGAACTTGGCAATTTAGCACAAAGAACACAGAGCAGAATGTAGAATAATAGTGTTGGAAGGAACATTGGAGGACTTCTTGTTGACCCTTTGCTGAAGTAGAGGAGATTCTATGGCATTCTGGACATATGGCTGTCCAATCTCATGTTGAGAATCTCTGGAGGTGGAGCACCCATAATTTCCAGAGATAAGCCGTTCCACTGATTAATTGTTCTCATTGACAAGAAATTTCTCCTTAGTTCTAGATTTGTCATGCCCCCATCGGCGTGGGAGTATGGCTCCGTTGGCTGTGGAGGAAACTGGGGAAGGGCAAAGTTGGGAAGGGCAGAGCAGGGAAGAGGTAGAACAAAGGAGAGGGAGTTCAGAGGAAGACCCAGGCCCACCCCCTCTTCATCCTAAGGCATGCAGGGAGGAATGGAGAAGAGAGCAATGTGGGTTGCATGGCTTACGGGGAGGAAAGGGCCCTGATTCCCTTCATTAGCCACATCTGGGAAGAGGGTTTAAAAGAGATGCACGCTGAGTGTGGCAGCTGCTGGGAGCAAATGTGAGTTTATCTTGTGTTGACTTTGGTTAACTGTGTTCCTGGTGTCCTCCCAACCGTGTTGAATTATTGCCATGTCTTCACGTCTGGAATTCTTGTTCCTGCCCTGCTGGACTAATTACCTCATTTTGCCTTGATTGGACTTATAGTTACAGATTTTGTTGATCATGTTTTGGACTTGATTCTCTGCAGCCAAAGGCTGTTCCTGGTAGGGTAGGTAATCAAGGGGCAAAAGGTAACCAGGGGGCAAAGTTGGAGCTAATAAAGGGACTCCTACTGATTGTCTGACTGTGTTGCCTTTGTGCTATGCCCCGGGTCAGCACATTTGTTTCTCTCTTTAATAATCTTCCACCCATTATTTTTGTCCTGCCCTCGTGTGTTTTGGAGAATAGATTGATCCCCCTCTTCTCTGTGATAGCCCGCTCAAGTATTGGAAGACCATTATCATTATCACCCCTAGTCCTTCTGTTAGACTAGACATGCCTAGTTTGCTCAATCATTCATCATACACTTTAGCTCCTAGACCCTCAAATAGGAACTACAGGGGTAAATAACTATGAGCATCATATTGGCCACACTAAGATCTATCCCCGCTTTCTGGTTACCAGTTTTGACCCATATTCCTCTACCACATCTATGAAGGGGAAAAGTTCCACTGTGAGGGTGTATGAAAATAATTAGTAATATTCACCTGCCAATCAAGGCTGATATTTCTGATGCTATAAACAAACAGGCTTCACTTTGAATATCCACCCATTAGGACAGTCAAAAACTTGCTGAATAACAGCTTCAACTTCAATCTGCTTCAGGCCTGGATGCAAGCATGGTCCTCCACCAGAGAGTCACAACATTCCCTGCTTTACAGCTGAACCAAAAGGATTCAATCTCTCCCGTAAGACATAGTCAATCCTTGATAGGATTAGGATTTAACATGGCAGGTGCACGAGTCTCCTCCAAAATGGGAAAGCTCTTCGCTTTGGAATGGAGTTGTGGTGCTCCAAAGCGACAATGGGATATATTGTGGGACATATTGTGGCTCTCTAAGTGCGTGTCAGAGAAACCCTTTCCGTATGCAACTCCATCACATATTGCAGGGCTCTTCAAACTTGACAACTTTAAGACTTGTGGACTTCAACTCCCAGAATTCCCCTCCAGCCACATTAGCTCAGGAATTCTGGGAGTTGAAGTCCACAAGTCTTCAACTTGCCAAGTTTGAAGACCCTTGACATACTGACTCTACAAATAGCCTCTACCTTTAAATCTGTATATAGAGTAACTAGTTTCATTTTTGCTCATGGAGAATGGAACTGCGATGTTGTGCCTTTTAACATTTTTTGCCATGAGCTACAGCAGGGGTGGCCAACCTTTTGGACCTCAGCAACCACCAAACTCATAATTTTAAATCCCATGGACCAGAGACACTGGGAAAATCCCAAAAAGTCTACAGGAAAATTCCCCATCCCGTTTTCCTACCGATCGATCATTCTTTAATTGGGATCGCAGGATACCGTATCCAGCTCCGCTCTCAGAGGGAGAGAGAGAGAGACTTTTGGCTTCATGCAAGGAAAGCAGCAGAAGCAGCAGAAGTCTTTCTTTCTCTCCCCCAAACTCTGCAAGAAATGAATCTTTGTGAGACTTGTCGGCCGGCACAACCTCTTGGAGCAGGATGTCTTGCAGGGTCCCAAAGACTCATTTCTGGTGGAGTTTGGGGGAGAGAAAGAAAGACTTTTGCTGCTTTCTTTGCATGCAGCCAAAAGCAGAAGAAGAAAGAAGCAGAAAGAAGAAGCCCGGTGGCCAGGCCAGGCGCATGGGGTGAGTGGGGCAAGTTCCCCCCCCTCTACCCTTTCCCCACTCCCCTCACTACCTTGTGTTGTTCACAATGCAAGCGACACAAGTCTTGTGTTCCCACGGGCCATTGTGTTCCTGTGCAGCCTGGATTAATTGCTTTGGGGGTGACATTTCTCTGCGGACCACCAAAATTTTCTCCTGGACCACCAGTGGTCCCTGGCCCACTGGTTGGCAACCACTGTGCTAAACAAATAAATAATCTAAAAGCACAAGTAAAGGCACAACATTTATTTTTTATTTTATTTATTATGTCAAGCGATTATAAGATAATAGGTATAAGTATAAACATAGCTATGAATACATGAAATGGATACATATAAGAAAAATAAAAAGAAACAATAGGACAGGGACGGTAGGCACATTGCTGCGCTTATGCACGCTCCCTACAGACTTCTTAGGAAAGGGGTGAAGTCAATAGTAGAAAGTCTAAGGTTAAAGTTTTTGGGGTTTGGGGAAGAAACCACAGAATCAAGTAGGGTATTCCAGACATTGACCACTCTGTTGCTGAAGTCGTCTTTCCTGCAGTCAAGTTTGGTGCAGTTAACCTTGAGTTTGTATCTATTGTGTGCTCTTGTATTGTTATGGTTGAAGCTGAAGTATTCATTGACAGGTAGGACATTGCAATATATAATTTTATGTACTATACTTAGATCCTTGTATATGCCTAGTAAATGCCTTGTATATGGAACACATCGCACTCTTTTCCAAGGGGTGGGGAAAGGGCAAGATATAAAATATAAAATGTGGCTTGCAACTAAATGGGAGTTCAGTGCTAGTGGCAGGAAAGGAAAAGTTTATGAATCAGCCTCAACACATTTTCAAACTGACCTTATGATCAAGTCCCGCTGAAAGGGACAATAAAAATATAATAGCAAAGACTGTAATAATGCACGTTACAAAGCAAATAGGACAAACACTATGGAAACCTCTGGAGCGGCGATGACTTCAAACATTGTACTCAACATTTGTAGAGCCCAAAAGCAGCACAAACCACTAAAATTAATTGCTTGTTTAGTATTCCATGAACTTGGAAAAAGACTTATGGGCTTAAGGAAGAACTAACATGCATCCATGCCATCAACAATAAAAGGGAAACTTTGTAAAAACACTCACTTGCTAATCAGTTCCATCACTTGAAAACATTGCATTGTTTGTTATTTGACACTGAGCCAAGTTGGTTTCAAAAGACCCTTCGATGGCTTTTTTTCACTCAACGGATCTCTAGAAGATTTTGGGGCTCCAATTATACATGGCCCCACATTCATAGGGATACGACAATGCCCTTGCAGAGGGTTAAGTGGTAAAATCCTCATTCAGAAAGTTATGAGCTCACTTTTTCAAAACAATATGCATCCTTGTCCACAGAGACATTTCCCTAATCCAGTTAAAAAACTTCCCTCCCTCTCTAAGCAAATTTACTTTCTACTTAAATACTACAACATGACAGAAAAGACATAGAAAGTTCAAGCAAAGCACGCCTTTTTACCCTCCTAACCTTGCTAGAACCTGTCCCGCTAAATTGCTAGGGATAAAAAAGCAACAAC
The DNA here is from genome assembly GCA_009733165.1 of Naja naja. Classification (NCBI taxonomy): domain Eukaryota; kingdom Metazoa; phylum Chordata; class Lepidosauria; order Squamata; family Elapidae; genus Naja; species Naja naja. The sequence goes on from CM019159.1 coordinate 10,816,411, forward strand.
CAGCTGTTAAAACCCAAGGATGTGAATGAGTTGCCCTTTCAGTAAATCTTCCTTAAAGAGGAAGATTGCAGGATTCAGCTGATTGTAAAAATGTAAGTTCTTTACAAGTGGTAAAGAAGTGGAATCCATTGTGTTAGCACAAAGGTCTTCAAACTTGGCAAATTTAAGACTTGTGGAATTCAACTCCCAGAATTCCTGAGCTAACATGACTGGAGTGGGGATTCTGGGAGTTGAAGTCCACAAGTCTTAAAGCTCTCAAGTTTGAAGACTCCTGTGTTAGCATGTAAAACTGAATATAGCAAGGGACATGGCGGCGGTGCAATGGCTTAATGACACTGGGACTGCTGGACGAAAACTGCTGGATGAGAGGTTGGAGTCCAGCTCTGTGAGATGGAGTGAGCTCCTGTCACTCGATCCCTAGTTCCTGCCCACCCAGTAGTTTGAATGCACGCAATATTGTGAGTAAATAAATGGGTACCACTTGAGGGGGTGGGGAAACCTAGCTGCATTTGTGTGTACAGAGAGTAGAAGCCAATACCAGACCTGGAAAGTCTAGAAACTAGAAAAAGTGCAGAGAAGAGCAACCAAGATGATTAGGGGACCGAAGGCTAAAACATACAATGGACGGTTGCAGGAACTGGGCATGTTTAGTCTAGTGAAGAGAAGGACCAGGGGAGACAGGATAGCAGTTTTCCAATATTTGAAGGGCTGCCACAGAGAGGAGGAGGAAGGGGTCAAGCTATTTTCTAAAGTACTGGAAGGCCAGACAAGAAATAATGGATGGAAACTGAACAGGAGAGATTCAACCTGGAAATAAGGGGAAAAAATTGACAGTGAGAACAATCCACCCATGGAACAGAAGTTGCCTTCAGAAGTTGTGGGAGCTTCATCACTAGAGGCCTTCAAGAAGAGATTGGACCACCATCTGTCAGAAATGGTGATGGGAGAGTTGGACTAGATGACCTCCAAGGTCCCTTCCAACTCTGTTATTCTATTCTACTCTACTCTACTCTACTCTACTCTATTCTCATTCAATTCAATTCAATTCTATTCTTCCTTATTTTATTCTATTCTATTCTTCCTTATTCTATTCTATTCTATTCTATTCTATTCTATTCTATTCTATTCTTCTATTCTATTCTATTCTATTCTATTCTATTCTATTCTATTCTATTCTGACACAAGGCAAGACAAGGCTGGTGGAGGACCCTAGATAGTCAGCAACCCGAGCATCGCTAGTTAGACTGCTCCCCTCCCCACGGTGCACCAAGGATAAACGCACAAGTGCCGAACAGAATAAATTAGCGGTTAAGGCTGTTGAGGGCTGCATTGTGTCTAGTATGTGTAGATTCCCCTGATGTTGTATGCCATACCCTAGAGAAACTAACAAACTTAATATAGCAGCCGCATCCATGTGATGAAAGCCCTGTTCCTTTTGTTACATGTGTCCTACACACAACAGGCTTCCTTCTACTATTGAGGATGCCACCTTAACTTTTTTTTAATCTCCTCCCCATGGAGATGTCTTGAGGGAGATCTCTCATAGTGCATGGGTGTGTTTCCCAGAGGTCAGAACATACCAAACGAACAAAATGTTTTAAGACCTGCGTAATGTTTTTTGCTTCTCTTAACATTTAATGCCACTTTTTTAAAGTCATGGTAGCTAAAAACAAAAAATAACAACAACGTGAAGGTTACATTTCTATTTGTTGTTTGTTTTCAGGACACTTGGAAATGGTATCTAATCAAGTTAACCCAGTTAAGTGAACTGATGTTTTTCATTTGAGCCCGTCTCCGAGGCAATTGCACAGAACATAATTGTAATTAGCAGATTGACGTATGAGATCAGCCTATTTGGATTTTTCTCACAGTGCTCAGGAGAAAATGGTATTCCATAATTAACCTGTGTAAACCAGGTGTTCAGTTCTTAAAGTGCTGAGGTATTAAAGTATTCAAATTGTTTAGTTAAAGTAAAGTCTACATCTTGGCTTTTGTTGTTAGTTGCAAAGTCGTGTCTGACCCATTGCAACCCCAAGGATAATGTTCCTCCAGGCCTTCCTGTCCTCTACCACCTTCTGGAGTCCTTTTAAGCTCACACCTACTGCTTCAGTGACTCCATATATATATAGATATTGTAAGGCATCCAGAAAGTATCCATGATATTAATCACTCCAAGACATATTCTCTCCAATTGATTTATTAGGAACAGATCTGGTATGTCTAAGGCAATTTTCCAAAGCCAAAGTATTTTCGGGCGTTACACAGAATCCACCTTTTCTCCTCCCACTTCTACACTTCATAAATCACGAGAACCAATTAACTGCAACTGGAATTTCTTAGTACAACATACAGAATAACCTTGAACTTTTCAACTCCTCCACCCCCCTTTTTATGTGGCAGCTGAATTTCAAAGCTGACACCCATCTTTACACTGTGGCTGCCTATGAAATTCCCTCCCTGCCCCTAACCCCAACAAAAACACTAATAAAATCTAGTGTCCAAATGAAACACAGAAGACAGACGAAGTCTTCTCCTCTTTCAAATTCAAAATTGGTTATAGGAACAAGAAGAGTCACGGAGAGGCTACATGAGGTGGCAACGAGTTCTCACTCATGCTGCTTGAAGAATGCAACTCATTTTCCAGAATGATTGCAAAGGAGACAGCTTGCTCTGCCACAGAGCTTCTGTCATCACTGATTATATCAGTTTCTGCTCTTTCCTTTGAAGTAAAAAAAAATCATTCCCTCTGATCGAGGTTGATAAGACTTGCATTATGCACTAGACTTTATGTCATGCCCTTGGTGGAGACTGACTCTGAGGAAGAGGAGGAAGAGCCAACAGGGAGTGGAAGTTTGGCTCCAGGGGTGGTGGAGGAGGCTGGGGAAGGGCAGAGGCTGGCTGGGCAGTCAGAGGAAGAACCAGGGCCATCCCCTCTGCATCCCAGGGCATGCAGGGAGTAGAGGATCAGGGTAAAACATGGTCTACTTGGGAGAAGAGGGCCATGATCCTCTTCATGAGTTGCAGGTGGGAGATTTGCATAAGAGTGTGGACCTGTGTGCTAACAGACGCTGGAGACAAATTAGTGTTTTAGTTCTAAAGAAGGTTTATCTTGGTTGGCCTTCCAACGGATTGTCCCTGGTTATCTTCCTGAAGCTGGCAATTATTTATCCTGGTCTGTCAAGGAACTTTATTCAATGCGGTTTGTTTTTGGCTTTTGCTTCGTTATTGGCTCTTTGACTATGAACTGTGTTTCTTGCCTTTGAAATGTTATTTTCAGCCTAGTTTACTCCTCCACTGTGAACAATTAAACAGCGAAGCCAAGTTGAAGGCATTAAAGGACTTTTAGTTACATTTTGGATTTTGTTATATTTCTGTGACCAGAAAAAAAAAGAAAGAAATATCCCCCATACAAGTCCAGGTACATTTAAAGCTTCTGGCCCAAATATGAATATCATCCTTGGAGGTTCTTTTTTGGGGGTGGGGGTTCATAAATGGGGCTACTTGAAGATCTACAGGTAGAGATGGGTCGTGATGTCCTTATGGCTTCTACATAGACCACACTGTTGAAAAATGCTTTCCTGTTTTTCCTTCTCTTGAGGAGTGTTGATGAGGACCACAAAATAACAGAACAACAGAACACAATAACAAAGTTGGAAGGGATCTTGGAGGTCTTCTAGTCCACCCCCTGCTCAAGCAGGAGACCCTATACCATTCCAGAGAAGTGGCTGTCCAGTCTCTTCTTAAGAACTTCCAGTGATGAAACACTCACAATGTCTGCAGGCAACTTCTGTTCCACTGGTTAATTGTCCTCACTGATAGGAAGTTTCTCCTTAATTCCAGGTTGCTTCTCTCATGATGAGTTTCCATCCATTGCTTCTTGTCCTGCCCTCAGGTGTGTTGGAAAATAGGTTGACCCCCCTCTTCTTTGTGGCATCCCTTCAAATATTGGAACACTGCTTTCAGATCACCCCTGGCCCTTCTTTTCATCAGACTAGATATACCCAATTCCAAGATGTTGGACACAACCATGCAACTGAAGCCTGTCCTTACTTTTATGTGAGCCACACATTAAAAAAAAAACAGGCAAAGATTCAGTCACACTATTGCAACTACCATCTCAACCCTTTGTATCATATCCTACAGCTGTCCCAGAGCACAGCCTCAGTTTGATGAAACTATTCTCGTGCTATCCTATGCAAGCTAGGAATTCTAATCGAATGGCTGTCTTCAAACCAACATGCCACATCCCATCAACTAGGAGGAAATGCACTGCACCGACAGTGACACACCCACACTCAGGAGAACTAAATTGTGTTGGTTTTATTTCTACTAAGGTGTTTGCTCTTGCTTAGTGTTCACAAGGCTGCTCTAAAGATAGTCTAATTGTGACATTCAATACATCTGGTGCCACCACTGAGAATATTCACACTGCAGTTGGGATGCTGGGTGGACCTTTAAAAATAGTTCCCAAAGATGAACAAAATACAGTCCTTCAAAGATCCCAAGTTTTACAGTTCTTCCACCCTGCAGACATGAAAAACCAAGTGTACTTTCTTTTTTTTCTTCCATAAATTTTATTACATTTCATTATAAGATAAAACACTGAAGAAATGAAAGTTATGAGAGAGAGGGAGGGAGGGAGGGAAGGAGGGAGAGGAGGGAGAGGGAGGGAAGAAGGCAGAGAGAGAG